>SJYX01024886.1:232876-246832 GCA_006410675.1 Oreotragus oreotragus
AACAGTGTCAGACTTTATTTTTTTGGGCTCCAAAATCACTGCAGATGGTGACTGCAGCCATGAAATTAGAAGACGCTTACTCCTTGGAAGAAAAGTTATGACCAACCTGGATAGTATATTCAAAAGCAGAGACATTACTTTGCCGACTAAGGTCCGTCTAGTCAAGGCTATGGTTTTTCCTGTGGTCATGTATGGATGTGAAAGTTGGACTGTGAAGAAGGGTGAGCGCCGAAGAATTGATGCTTTTGAACTGTGGTGTTGGAGAAGACTCTTGAGAGTCCCTTGGACTGCAAGGAGATCCAACCAGTCCATTCTGAAGGAGATCAACCCTGGGATTTCTTTGGAAGGAATGATGCTAAAGCTGAAACTCCAGTACTTTGGCCACCTCATGAGAAGAGTTGACTCACTGGAAAAGACTCTGAGGCTGGGAGGGATTGGGGGCAGGAGGAGAAAGGGACGACCGAGGATGGGATGACTGGATGGCATCATGGACTCGATAGATGTGAGTCTGAGTGAACTCCGGGAGATGGTGATGGACAGGGAGGGCTGGCGTGCTGTGATTCATGGGGTCGCAAAGAGTCGGACACGACTGAGTGACTGAACTGAACTGAACTGAACTGAACCAAAATGATGTGTTGGGAATAATAGTTCTGAAACAAGTACTGGTATATTTGCCTTCTAGGTAACTGAGGCTAAGCATCCCAGAGTCCCAGAGTAGACGGGGGCATTCAGAGAGAATCTGTCGGTTGTAAGAAGGATTCCACAGAAGCTGGAGAGCCTGGGACCACAGCAGCCGTGGACGAGACACCCAGGAACATAGCAGGTTAGAAACAAGGGAGAACGGGTCTCATCCCTGCGCTCAGAAGCTATAGGAGGAGGGAATTTTACAACATGAGTAAAGTACAGCAGACATTGGGTGGTCCTGCTGCTGCTGCTAAGTTGCATCAGTCGTGTCCGACTCTGTGCGACCCCATAGATGGCAGCCCACCAGGCTCCGCCGTCCCTGGGATTCTCCAGGCAAGAGCACTGGAGTGGGTTGCCATTGCCTTCTCCAATGCATGAAAGTGAAAAGTGAAAGTGAAGTCGCTCAGTCGTGTCCAACTCTTAGCGACCCCAGGGACTGCAGCCCACCAGGCTCCTCCATCCATGGGATTTTCCAGGCAAGAGTACTGGAGTGGGGTGCCATTGCCTTATTACGCTTTAGTAAAAACTTCAACAGCAGGAGCAGCTCATATCTTCCAGTTTAAAATGGTCTGTTTCAGGTGAGTTACCTGCCTCCAGCACTACTACCTGCAGCAGGATGGAGCCCGCGAGACTGTCATGAGCCCACTGGGCCAGTGGTGGTTAAAACTCCATGCTACAAACACAGGTGGTCCGGAAACTAAGATCCTACATGCCTTGTGGTGAGGGCAAAACGCTACAAAAACAAAACAAAACAAAACAACAGATACTTCATATGTGAAAGTGGCCAAATGGCCAGTAAGTATTAAAGTCCTCAGCCTCATTAATCAAAGAAATGAAAATCATATTGCAACACCACCACTCGCCCCGCAGGACGGCCAGAATGAAAAAGACAGCGCCGCCTCTGGCAGGAATGAAACGGTGCAGCCACTTGGGAAAAGGGTTTGGCAGCATCTGTTGAACCGTACATACGCGATTCCTCCATCCCAGCAATTCCACGGCCAGACTGTGTGTATCCAACTTAACGCGTGCATCTATCCACCAAATGGCATGTATGGAAATGCTCGTCGTGGCACGCTCACAGCAACGAAAAGCTGAAAACTGCTCGAATGCCCAAGGAACGTCGTGTGGATGAACCGCTGTGGAGCACCTGCCAGGGACGGCGGTACAGCAATATGGATGGAGAGCCAGTAATGACGTGCGGGAGTATGAATGGCTCTCACAGACTATAATTTTGAGCTAAAGACAAGACACGAAACATGTGAATCCGTTTATATAGACTTAACAACAGAAAAACGGCTCTAAGATATCGGAAGTCAGGACAGGAAGCTGTGGTTTGTGATGGAGTGTAATACAGGCAATACCGTGTCTTTAGCTGGTTACACAGGTATATCCACTTTGTCAGGCTCTCTGAGTAGGGCTTGTGCACATTATTGGATATACAGTAATGTAATATATATAATGTAATGTTATGTATATATAATGTAATATTATATATGTATAATGTTTTATATTGCTGCTGCTACTGCTGCTAAGTCGCTTTAATCGTGTCCAACTCTGTGCGACCCCATAAACGGCAGCCCACCAGGCTCCGCCGTCCCTGGGATTCTCCAGGCAAGAGCACTGGAGTGGGTTGTCATTGCCTTCTCCAATGCAGGAAAGTGAAAATTGAAAGTGAAGTCGCTCAGTTGTGTCCAACTCTTAGCGACCCCAGGGACTGCAGCCTACCAGGCTCCGCCGTCCCTGGGATTCTCCAGGCAAGAGCGCTGGAGTGGGTTGCCATTGCCTTATTACACTTTAGTAAAAACTTCAACAGCAGGAGCAGCTCACATCTTCCAGTTTAAAATGGTCTGTTTCAGGTGAGTTATCTGCCTCCAGCACTACTACCTGCAGCAGGATGGAGCCCGCCAGACTGTCATGAGCCCATTTACTTAAACATATTAAGAATGTTACACATTGCACTCCTCATAGCAATATTAAGCTCTATCCTACTTCACTAGTCATAATAACCGAACTTTAAAGTCATAATGCCGTGTGCCTATGACAGTCATTTCTTAAAAGCCACTGTAAAGAACCAAGAGTGCCATTGGAGGATTAGACAGAGCCAAGGACAGAAGGATGGAGGAAGGGAGAGAAGGAGAACCTTCACTGGCTTCCCTGGGCACTCAGACGGTAAAGAAACCGCCTGCAATGTGGGAGCCCCGGGTTCGATCCCTGGGTCAGAAAGCTCCCCTGGAGGAGGGCATGACAACCCACTCCAGGATTCTTGCCTGGAGAATCCTATACAGAGTAGCCTGGTGGGCTACAGTCCATGGGATCCCAAAGAGTCAGATGTGACTGAGTGACTAACGCACAGCGAAAGGATCCCTGAAGCTTCTTTCTCGGATTCTAATGAACATGTTGTAGATAAATGGGATAAAATGCATCAGTCACAAAGCCCAAGATAAAATGGAAAGTTTCCATTTATGATCATGCTGCTGCTGCTAAGTCACTTCAGTCGTGTCCGACTCTGTGCGACCCCATAGGCGGCAGCCCACCAGGCTCCTCTGTCCCTGGGATTCTCCAGGCAAGAATACTGGAGTGGGTTGCCATTTCCTTCTCCAATGCACAGGATTCTTGCCTGGAGAATCCTATACAGAGTAGCCTGGTGGGCTACAGTCCATGGGATCCCAAAGAGTCAGATGTGACTGAGTGACTAACGCACAGCGAAAGGATCCCTGAAGCTTCTTTCTCGGATTCTAATGAACATGTTGTAGATAAATGGGATAAAATGCATCAGTCGCAAAGCCCAAGATAAAATGGAAAGTTTCCATTTATGATCATGCTGCTGCTGCTAAGTCGCTTCAGTCGTGTCCGACTCTGTGCGACCCCATAGGCGGCAGCCCACCAGGCTCCTCTGTCCCTGGGATTCTCCAGGCAAGAATACTGGAGTGGGTTGCCATTTCCTTCTCCAATGCATGAAAGTGAAAAGTGAAAGTGAAATCGCTCAGACTCTTAGCGACCCCATGGACTGCAGCCCACCAGGCTCCTCCATCCATGGGATTTTCCAGGCAAGAGTACTGGAGTGGGGTGCCACTGCCTTCTCCCTTTATGATCATACTATAGACATATTCTCCAATACACTGAAATTTTTCTATAGGAGTGGAACATGGGACTTAATTCTACCTGCAAAGCCCTCTGCTTTTTTTTTTTTTAAATATACTTTTATGAAGGTTCTCAGAGCTGCCAGACATAGGCAAATAGGTTGAATCAATCCTCCCACTTAGCAACGTATTAGAATTATGCAGGACTCATCGTAAATCATCTAATCCTTGAAAAGGCTGGCTGGGCAAAGGGCTGTAAATATGGAGGGCCTCTGAGCTCAGCCAGGTGGTTCTCTCCTCTCCACAGTCTGGCTTTCCTTCCTCTGCACAGCTTTGGAGCAGATTCTTTGTTCTGCACGAGCAGGTGAGGAACAGAAGCAGAAGGATCGCCGATGTCCCTAACGTGCACCCTCTGGAAGTTTCTTACATGGCACCTGAAATAGAAGAGACTCTGACATCAGTGAGGGCACTCTGGGGCTTTCTCTCTTCTGCTTTTCCGTTCAGCTCATCCCATGGCCTTCTGTCCCTGACCACTACCACCCTAAGCCTTGTCTTCGTCTTTCTAAGGAATAGTGTGTTTTAAATGAGGAAAATGACTGGTTTGCAACAGTAAGGAATTACTTTGAGCCCAAGTCAGAAAATCAAATGTGATATTAGAACTGCTGTGTCGCTGGGTTTTAATATCTCAAAAAATTATGACACTTTTAATTCACAGCCCCTAAATTATATCAACCTCAGATACACAGATGATACCACTCTCTAATGGCAGACAATGAAGAGGAACTAAAGAGCCTCTTGATGAAAGTGAAAGAGGAGAGTGAAAAAGCTGGCTTGAAACTAAACATTCAAAACACTAAGCTCATGGCATCCGGTCCCGTTGCTTCATAGCAAATAGAAGGGGGAAACGTGGAAGCCGTGACAGGTTTTATTTTCTTGGGCTTCAAAATCATCGTGGGTGGTGACTGTAGCTGTGAAATTCAAAGATGCTTGCTGCTTGGAAGAAAAGCTATGACTAACCTAGACAGTGTATTAAAAAGTGAAGACATTGCTTTGCCGACAAAGGTCTGTATAGTCAAAGCTATGGTTTTTCCAGCAGTTACGCAGAGATGTGAGAATTGGACCATAAAGAAGGCTGAGCACCGAAGAATTGATGCTTTTGAATTATGTTGAAGAAGACTCTTGAGAGTCCCTTGGACTGCAAGGAGATCAAACCAGTCAATCTTAAAGGAAACCAACCTTGAATATTCACTGGAAGGACTGATCCTGAAGCTGAAACTCCAATACTTTGGCCACCTGATAAGAAGAGCTGACTCATTGGAAAAGACCCTGATGCTGGGAAAGACTGAAGGTGGGAGGAGAAGGGGACGACAGAGGATAAGATGGTTAGCTAGCATCACTAATTCAGTAGACATAAATCTGAGCAAACTCCAGGAGATAGTGAAGGACAGGGAAGCCTGGAGTTCTGCAATCCATGGGATCGGACACGACTTACTGACTGAACAACAAGAAAAATGTGTCACAAGCTTAAAGTTTAGGATTCTTGGTCATGTTATTCTGTGATTGTTTTCTTTTTGTGAATAAATGTTGATGAGAATGGTTGTCTCATGTTGAAATGTCTGCCTTTATCACAGTAAAATGATTTGGACGATGTTCCTAAAATGCCTGAATTTATCTTGACACTGAAGTGTCTTCATTTTAGATTCATATAATTTATTTTCCCCATGAACTTCACTACACAATAGGCATGTACACTGAATGCATTCTGAGTAAATCTCACTGCCTTTATTCATTTTCACCTGCGCTGTGCTAATAAGTCTCAAATTAAACAGCTCCATCAAGTCTCAGCAGCTGGCACTGTGCCCCGCTGCGGATCACAGACTGAGAAAGGACTATTTGGGGAGGCTTCATAATTATCCTAAGATGAAAATGTTGGCAGCCAAGAGATACATATTTTTCAAGATTTGAGAGAAAATTTAATGAAAGTGCCACATGCATATTACTTAGGATGATCGTTTGCAGTTAATATGAAGCCGTTTTCTCTCTGGACTTCAAAGTTTGGACTAATTAATTAGCCCTAATTCCCCTGTCTTCCTGATGGTCAAGCACTCAGACAGACCTCCGGAGGCCGGAGAGCTGGCACAGCCAGGTAGAGAAGTGCCGGCTGGGGCTCAGGGGCCTGTGAGTTAGTTGACACCTGTTGGGTGTTGGTCTTTGGGATGGAGTCTGTGAGCCTGTGACCTTGGATGCCCCAGCCCACAGTCGGCAAGCAGAGGCCCGCGGATTCAATCTGGCCGGGCGCCCGCCTTCGAGGAAGGGGTGCCACTGAGCCAGCCCCGCCCATCGGCACACGTGTTCCTCTACAGCTGCCGTCTCACTGCAGTGGCGGGGTTAAGGAGTCAGAACGGGTGTTCCGGACCACAATGCCTGCAGGGTCTTCTGTCTCGCCCATCACAGGACGAGCAGGCTGGCCCCTGGCCTAACTTCCCTGGACCTTGTCTCCCCATCTGCAAAGCAAAGTCTGGGCATCAGTAACAGTGGAGCAACTTTCAGTCGAAGAAGGAACTTTCAGTCTTGTGCAGCCGTGACTGTGATGGTGCCTTAAAACCAAGGTGACAAATCCCTAGCAGTGACGTTAGCTCACGCGCCCATCTCAGTATCTGTCCATCATCCCCTTGGCATCAGGCACCATCCTGAGCAGCTGGGGATATACTTGTTCAGAGCAGTAAGACCTATTTCCGTTAGCAGTGGCAGGATTATGTGGGAGTTGGGTGGGGGTACTGTGTGAAATGGGCAAGTATTTTAAAATCAAGTCTTTTGGAATTTTAAATAGAAGCATTGGGAGGAAGGCGAGTGCCCACATTGTAGGTCTCCTGCCTTGAAGACAGATGCGCTGGGCAGCCATGCCACGGAGCGGAGATGAACGCTCTCACAACTCGGTTGGCTTTAGTCAGCCTCGATCCGTCCAGAGAACCCCCAGTTTATGACCTCTTTACCATCGGCAACAGAAGGGACCAGAGCAGTTCTGTCTCAGGCATCAGAGATGATCCTCGAAAGGGGACGTCTGGGCACGGACGCAGCAGAGGTGTGGGTGGCTCGGCTGTGCACGTGTACAGCCGTCTCAGGTCTGGGGGAAGGTGTGTGGAGTCTGCACGAAGCGGGGGGCGGGGGTGCGTGGTGGGTGTGTTCAAGGGGGTTCGAGCAGCCGGTTGGTGGGAAGAGGCATGTATGCGGCGGGCTGGAGGAGGCAGGCTGGGGTGCTGGGTTCTGGAGTATGTAGTGGGCGTTTGGGGGAGGCCACAGGAGGTCATGGGGGCGCGGCCGGCAGGCTGGTGGGACTGAACCCCCTCTGCCAGCCATGGGAGCTGCTGGAGAGCTGGGGCAAGGGCAGGAAGCGCTGTCTGGCTGGTGCTGTCCCGAGTGCTGCCCTGCTCCACACTGAAAATGAGCAGGTATTTTCCAAACGGGAACGAACGAGAGACAGCGTCCTCCGCCTCCACTTCAGCCTCCGCACTGCTGGGTGAGGATCTGTGACAGATCCCGCGCTTGGAGCCATGTGGGCGGCACTGGGTCTTCCTGCATGGTCTCCCTGACGGTCTTCAGCCTGCTTCCTTGTAGTGGCTCCCCGGCGGCGTCCCCTGCTCTGGGGTCTGGCCTGGTCCTGCCACCCCACGTCCCCTCCAGGCCCGGGCCTCTGCTTAGGCTGCTTCTCCAAGCGGCCGTTGGTCCCCTCCTTCCGTCATCCTTCAGAGCCCTCTCAAGACTCACCTCCTCCGAGAAGCCCTCCGTGTTCATCCCAGTCCCCATGGTAGCTCCCTGCTTTGAACTCCGTCGCCCTTTACTACTTGTGTTGGCACGGAACAGGCTGCTTCTAGGCTGGAGCTCGGGCCTCCCATGGGTGCATGTTGCTGGGCCTTGCTTCTTAAGCCAGGCCCATCTGCAATGCACCTAAGTGCCCTGTGCTTGCTCAGCTGACGTGAACTTCCTAGAGTCAGACCGCTTCACTTTACTCCTATGTTAGGTCTGGGTTCAGAATTGTGCCCCCGCCCAAGCCTTCTCGTGGGGTTCTCTGTGGAGCTGGGGAACCGCGATGTTGCGGACCAGCGCGGGGACGCGGCGTGATGCACAGCCCGTGTGCCCAGCGGCTCAGACCCGCACCGGGAGGTGCTTCTTGGTGGGGAAAAGAACAACGCGGACGTATCGTGGATACAGCCTCATTTTCTCTAAAGAAGCAGTCATTTCATCTTTTGGGGGACATTGCTACATTAAAACATAGTTATCCACAAACTGTTTATATTTATACATCTATAAACATGAAAGAACGAGGCCTATTTAATTTCCAAAAGTCATGCAGTTATAAGGCTTAAAATTTTACTGTGACTTACCAAAATGTTTTCCATTCAGCCCACTGACAAGTCTGAGGAAAAATGATCTTTTAATATGCTGTTCAGTTCAGTCGCTCAGTCGTGTCCGACTCTTTGCGACCCCATGAATGATAGCACGCCAGGCCTCCCTGTCCATCACCATCTCCCGGAGTTCACTCAAACTCACGTCCATCGAGTCGGTGATGCCATCCAGCCATCTCATCCTCAGTCGTCCCCTTCTCCTCCTGCCCCCAATCCCTCCCAGCATCAGAGTCTTTTCCAATAAGTCAACTCTTTGCATGAGGTGGCCAAAGCACTGGAGTTTCAGGTTTAGCATCATTCCTTCCAAAGAACACCCAGGGCTGACCTCCTTTAGAACGGACTTTAGAATATGCCGTTAGACTGGGTGATAAATTCAGAGACTCTCCTTTTCATTAGCAGTACTTAGCAGTATTCGGTGATTCATAGCTGTCTTATGTCTATAACTAAAATCATGTGGTTGGGCTATTTCTCATAACATCCTATGTTCTAGGATATTTTGACCTTACATAAAGGATATATCTGTTGAGTTTTAATTTGGCAGAAATTATTGAATCCCAGCTCATGTTTTCACCTGTACCGTATTTGCAAGTATCTGGTATCTCGCCTAAAATTCCCTCCAATCTGGCCTGTCCTGCCACTGATCGTAAAGCAATAAGTGTAGAACTCGGCAGTATTCCCTCTTGCCCTAGCTTTCCAATTATTGAAAATGAAGTAACTCCCTATAGAGGAGAAATCATTAAATATATAGTAAATAATGAGGTTAATTAATTTAACCCCTTCTAATTAGGAAACTAATTAAATCAGAAAATTAAAACTGACACAAGACATTAAAAGAGGGAAATTCTGAACTTAGAGCTAAACTCTTTGCATGAGGTGGCCAAAGCACTGGAGTTTCAGGTTTAGCATCATTCCTTCCAAAGAACACCCAGGGCTGACCTCCTTTAGAACGGACTTTAGAATATGCCGTTAGACTGGGTGATAAATTCAGAGACTCTCCTTTTCATTAGCAGTACTTAGCAGTATTCGGTGATTCATAGCTGTCTTATGTCTATAACTAAAATCATGTGGTTGGGCTATTTCTCATAACATCCTATGTTCTAGGATATTTTGACCTTACATAAAGGATATATCTGTTGAGTTTTAATTTGGCAGAAATTATCGAATCCCAGCTCATGTTTTCACTTGTACCATATTTGCAAGTATCTGGTATCTCGCCTAAAATTCCCTCCAATCTGGCCTGTCCTGCCACTGATCGTAAAGCAATAAGTGTAGAACTCGGCAGTATTCCCTCTTGCCCTAGCTTTCCAATTATTGAAAATGAAGTAACTCCCTATAGAGGAGAAATCATTAAATATATAGTAAATAATGAGGTTAATTAATTTAACCCCTTCTAATTAGGAAACTAATTAAATCAGAAAATTAAAACTGACACAAGACATTAAAAGAGGGAAATTCTGAACTTAGAGCTAACAATCATCTCTTCATCTTCAGTCAATTCCAAGAGAGGATTGAATACACGTTAGCTGCAAAAATATAAATCAGTGGACTATTTTCAACTTCTATCAAGTTATATCTTCCATACCACTAATACTTTGTTTTTTTTCTACTTCTATTATATGTGAAATTGTCTTGTTTCTGTTTTTTTAAAAGAATGAATTCGAGTAAATATAAAAAGATGGATTTAGCCCATAATCTGCTAGCGATTCTCATCATCAACAAGTCACTTAAATTTCCTGGGCCTGTTTTCTCATCCTCAGTCTATTCTATTAAAACGTGAGACCGACTCACAACATCTTGCAGGTGGAAGTACATCTAAGATGGAAGTACATCTAAATAGGAGGAATGGGTTCAGAAGCTCAAGTCAGGGGACTGTCAAAGTCTTTGTCAGTGCTTTATGATATGGAACCAGGTCCCAGTCTAGGATTTATTGGTGAACAATCTGAGATGAAACTAAGGATACATTTTCAAAGAAGTCCTACTCTGTCCATGATGGGAAAATGTCATACGTTACCTTTGGGAATAGTTTCTATCGGCCAGGAAAGGCCTGGGAGCAACCCCAGGACTAGACTAAGGTCACGGCGCTCAGCGCCACTCGCCGCGGCGTCTCTGCGGTGAAGAGCATCTGAACGGTCCTGCTAGACGCCTGCGGGCCCTCCGTCCTTTTACACTGTTCTCACTCTCCATGCAGTTGACAAGGACGTGGAGCACTGTAGTCCAGGGCCTTTCTGGGGCTCCACTCCGGGTGTGGATGGCAGAGGTGGGTCCATGTGGATGCCCCAAAGCCGTAACGGATGTGTTCTAATTCCTTGCCACGTCAGTGCTACCGGGCGCTTCCCATCAGATGGCCAGTACAATTCATAATGACAATTTCTGTTTATGCACTTTAAAGGCTGTAAATGAAGCAAGAGTTAATTCTGTAGCCAGCCTGCCACAAAGTAGTTCACCTTCAGTAGCTAGTAAGCTGTTCTTTTTTTCCTGTTAGGACAGCTACAGGTTTATTCTACACCTCAAATTCAACAGCCTGCTCTGGTGGGACTTCAGGACCTTCATATACTTGGCATTTATTTTGTGTTATTCCCTATTTACCCCGTATATCAAATAACCAATCACTATCTAAAACATGCAACTTTTCTCTAACCCGCTCCATCTGAGAAGTTTGTCCCATCGATCCTGGCACACAGGAGGGCTTCTCTAAAGTTCTTATGCATTTATTAATTCCACCACTGTCAGGCTTGTGTACCCAAAAGCTTGTTAGCTTTTCAAGTGCAGGCATAACATTTATCTGGAAGAAGACTTCTCAATGTTCTATCAGGTCTCCATGTCTGTTATGTAATTCGGATCATGGCTGAAGCAGCCTACTCACATTAGCATCATCTGGGAAAGCGGATTTATAAAGGGATGGCTACAATGGCTCAGAGGTTAAAGCGTCTGCCTCCAATGCGGGAGACCTGGGTTCGATCCCTGGGTCGGGAAGATCCGCTGGAGAAGGAAATGGCAACCCACTCCAGTATTCTTGCCTGGAGAATCCCATGGACTGAGGAGCCTGGTGGGTTGCAGTCCACGGGGTCACAAAGAGTCGGACACGACTGAGTGACTTTACTTACTTACTTACAAAGGTGGAGGCAGATGTGTGGGTGGCAGGGGAAGGAAGGGCCAAAGGAATGAGAGGAAGGAAAGGCTGCCGGGGCCTGGGAGGAGGCAGCTGTATAGGTCACGTGACCCTGCCAGCTCCCAGCAGCCTGCCCAGAGGTCCAAGAAACAAACAGGGCAGGCCCTCTCTCCTGCCGTCTCAGCTGTGCTGGGTTCCTCCTTCAGCAGATTCATCTGGGAGCCTGCACTGTCACCCAGCGAGGTTGGCATCCTGGGCAGGGGACAGGGCCGCAGACGGGGTGCAGACCTGCGGGAGGAGGGGTGCTGGAGGCTGCCGCAGGCCTCGGACCAATGCCTGACGCTTTCTAAGAGGACAGCCATCACTCACCCTTTCCACGCAGAGCCACCGACCCCCCAACTCAGCATGTGTCTACCAAGTAGCAAGGTGCAAGCATGGCTTTTTAAAATTATCTTTAATAAAAAAATTTTAATGTTTTATTGTATTCTATTGGTATGATCTTAGTTTGTTAGAACTGTTTTGAAACTAAAGATGGCAGAAATTGGCGGAGTGCCTTCAATCCCATCTCCTTTTCCTGGATACCAGGAAGACCCCGTTTCCCAGCCTCCCCTGCAGGGTAGGCTGGGGTTACAAGACCTGGTTCTGGCCAGTGGAAGTGGGTGGACTGGTTGGTAGGCGGCTCTCCGCAGGCCTGGCGGCCAGGGAGCCTCCCGAGCGACGTTCTGCTTGCTTCCTCCGCTCCGGAGAGCAGGCAGGAAATGGCTCCCAGACAGCAGCCCTGAGGAATTCCACCTGAGCAAGCCCCCAAGCCGCACCAGAAGCGCGCCGCGACCTGCTGATCTGGTGGAGGCTGCACGTGCTGCCTGTCCTCCGGCCACGCCCCCTCGCGGCTCCCTGGGCCCTGTGCGCAGGGGACCGCGGGCTGCCCCGGGCGTCCAGGCCTCTGTCCCTGGAGGCCAGCTGTTCTCCTCCCCTCAAGAGGCCTCCGCGGGGGGCACCACCGCCAGAGCCAGAACCAATGAGGAGTCCCGGTGATGAACACTCTCTGTGCTCTGCAGGGTCCACGAGGGGGAGAGGGGTGGTGCCAGTCCCTGACCTCGGAGCATGGAAGGAAGAGTGTGAAACCACGCGCGGGCTAACTGGACGATGACTTTACAGCCCTGAGACTGTCAAACTGGAAACAAAGGCATGACACAGAGTTGGTTACATAAGTTAACGCACATTTAGAAACGGAGCATTATGTACCCATTAAACGATGCAGACCTTTTATCTACTGACCTGGAAGGACCTTCTTGTTTGTTGTTTTTTCGCCAGCAACAGAATTTTTCTTCAAGGAAAAATGTACTTGTGTGACTGTCAGGAAGGATTTCAGTAACACTGCTTCCAGGATAGGATCTGAGATAATTTACTTTTTTGCCTTACTCACGTTCCCTAGGTTTTCTACACTGAATACATGACTTTTGGTGGCAACTGTGCCCTGTGGGTCGGCGGACTGACCGCTCCCATAAAGAAACACATTTTTTGGCTCCCAGGTTCTCCTGTGAGAAAACCCTGGTTTTCTCTAACTGATGCCTCTAACTTAAGTACTTCCTTTCATGAAAAGGTCAAATGTTGTAATCTATAAACCCCAACTAGAGGTTTACTAAAAATTGATGGCACCTAACTTTAAGGGGTATGTGGCTCGCTGAACTGAACATGAGGCCAAGACTGAGGTTGTCGCATAGAATAGAAAGATTGCATTAAAAAAACTGTAAACGCTTAAATAACGGCCTCAAGTTCCTGCCAGTAAGTACAATTTGAGTTAAATATTCTCTACTTTCCATTTCCTAATTTCACACTTTCCCCCACTAGCTTCAAGATACCCAATTTTGCAAAATAAAACACGAGAAGTGTGTATTACCCTCTTTATCAAATTAGTATTAAACAGGCTGTTCTCTGAAGGTTGATTACCAACAAAATGATCATGCTTTGAACTTAGTTGGGAGAAGCTGTAAATATATTAATGCTCAATGTCGCATTTGGGGTCATACATGTAACGAAGTTAAAGAAGTACAAAGCTTTTGTTAAATGAACTGATACAGGTAAAGTTAAGATTTCATCTAAAGAAGTTTCTTTTGTAACTGGCAAAGCAGCAGTGGGTTAGATACACTTTACTGAATGTTCTCTCTGTGGGCCACTGACCCGGACCCTCTTGATGTTGGTGAGATAAGGCCCAACGTGTACAACACTGACCTTGCACAGTTTAATGTTTAACAATCTCTTGACAGGTTGATGAGATTTTAAATAACATTTCTTAGTTAAATAATTTGCCTTCTTGACTACCAGAAATCACAGTAGGGTAAAGTTGTCCTGCTGAATGTTACAAGTTCTTCTTTTAACTTACAAAATAAAATACCTCCTTGAGATATTTAGGTCTTTTATTATAAAAATACATGCTTAGTTCCTGTTTAATGAAGGAAGAAAAAAGCTAGTAAGTTCTCTCACACAGGTCAATAAAAGGGGATGCCAATTTTGATTCGATATTTAGAACTAATTTATCACTCCTACATTTTAACAAAGAAGGTAAAATGTTACAATGGCCAATACCAAACTTATGCTTGAGTAGTCAAAAGGAGAACAGTATATTCTTACTCATTCAGGCAAGAACCCAATGTTTTTATTATTTGTAAAAAAAAAAAAA
>SJYX01024886.1:250491-349313 GCA_006410675.1 Oreotragus oreotragus
GGAGGGCTGCGGGCGGCGCCGGCCGAGCGGCCCCCGGCCCTCGGCTCCCCCTCGACGGCCGGCGGGATGGTGCGGCCCACGGGACGCGCGCGGCTCCCGCGCTCCAGCGGCGCCGAGGGCGGGGGCGCCGGGGGTCCGACTTGTAGTGCCAGAGCCGGAGCCGCGCGCCGGCCGCGCCGTTGGGGAGCGGGCCCCGCGGGGCCGGGCGGGAGCCGCCGCTGCGGAGCCTCGGGGCCGCCGCGACCATGTCGGGCCAGGTGCCCCGCGTCCCCGAGGAGATGTTCAAGGAGGTCAAGTACTACGCGGTGGGCGACCTCGACCCGCAGGTACCCCGCCTCCGCCTCGCCGCGTCCCCGCGCCGCGCCCCCCGAGCGCGCGTCCGGGTCCTGGGGAGCCCGCGAGTCCGGCTGTGCGGAGACTCAGCCGCTCGGCGCCGAGCAAGGCCGGAGGGGACGGAGCGGGCACCGGGGTCTGCAGCCCCCGCGGAAGGGCACCCGGGACTGGTGGGGACCCCAGGAGGGGACGTGGGACGCGTCTGCGGGGTCCGCGGCGGGCGCGGGGTGGGGGGCGCGTGCCCAGACTCGGGGGAAAGCGGGCACGTGGAGGGGGTCTGCGCGGAGAGCCCAGCGCCGGGTGTCCCCGTCCCCTCCCCGTGGGGCGACCCGCCTGCCTGCGGTCGCGCGGCGCCTCGCCGACTCCCCCCACCCCACCCCACCCCACCGCGCCCGCTCCCTCCGCTCCTTCGTGGGCGGAGTCCGGACGGGAACACCCTCCCGCGGCGGCCCGGGCGGTCCGGGGCCCCCGGGCGACTGGGGGGTGCGGGGTGGGAGGTTCGACCGGGTGGAGCCAGTAGGGACGCGGGTCCCAGGGTGCTCAGGGCACAGTTAGCCGCCCCCGGATGGCAGCCACCGCCCCCCCTCTGCTCCCCGCCCCCCAGCTCGCAGGTCTGCAGCTCGGTCCTCTCCTGTCCTCTCCTCTCCTGAAGTAGTGCGTCTGTTTGAACGTCAGAGTTTTATGCTTCCACTGTGGGAATGAAGTGTAGTTGGGTTGTTGTCTTCCCTAAAGTTTTATCTGTACAGTTACATCGCCTGGGTGTCCCCTTGGCTGTGAGCGCTGAGCATGGAGAACTGAGGCCTGGGCCTCCGGAATAGAGACGGGGACTTAATAGATAAACTGGAGGCAGAAGAGCTGCTGCAGGCTGATGGGTTTTGACCTTCTTAGAGGCTTGTGAGCTGGTGTCCTAGTAACTAAACGCTCGGCAGCCCCCAAGGTGAATCTTGTCTCCCCTCTAACTCTGAAGTAGAGGCTTTGACTTGGATAAACAGGTGGTGAGCTCAGAGAGGTGAAAGTAAAGCGCCTGTAGCAGGGTGGAGGCTTCTCCCTTCCCACGTGGGTGCCCCTTCTTCACTGCCTGCTGTACCTCTCCCCTCTGCTGCCTATCCTCTGGTTCATATTAAGGCTTTGAACACAACTGAAGTGAATATTGCTTAAAACCTGGAGGAAGCTGAACTGGAGTCATGCTTACTCAACTGTGAATCAAGTCTAAAGGCTTAAAAATGTCCTTGCAAACCACTGAGGTCTGAAACTGTGTTTTCTGAAAGATGGTTGATCCTCTGAATCTTAAAATGTGGATTCCAGGAGTTCACTTCTGTCGGATGGACTTCTAGTTCACGACCACACATAGGTGCTCTCACCGCTCGGAGCTTGCAGTGTGCTGCTCAGGCCCGGCCGGGGCCTCCACCTGCCCGCCAGCCTCCGCTGGCCGCCCGCCCTCCGTTTCTGGCCCCCTGTGCTCTGGGGTCTTGTTGGCTCAGAGCTTTGCCCCCATCTCTGTCATACAGAGACGGCTTTGCTCGGGTGGGACCCTGGTCTCCTCCTCGATGTGCTGCGTGTCCTCCTAGATGGTACAGTGGCACTGGAGGAAGCCGTGCCCTAAACGAAAACTTTCCCCCGTCGGCTCTTAGTGGTGCTTGGGAGCCGTGCTGTGGTGTCGCGGTTTTTTGCACACGCCCCCTCAGTCACCAAGTCTTGCTGATTCCCTTGCATCATCTTCCCGTCTAATTCGGTAACCTGCCTCTTTGACCTGAGTTATTGCAGGTGTTTCTTAACACCTGTCCTGCCTTCACTCCCGCAGGGTAAACCTGTCCTTCCACTGGCGGTGGCCTTTCTGTCGTGTCTGATCATGGTTTTCCCTGCTGGCCGCCTGCCCCTCAGCCTCTCTTTCAGAAGACACTCTGTATCTTATCTTGGGGTAGAATACAAAGGTGCAGCATCTGTGCCACACCGTCGACGGTCTGGCTTGTTCTGCCCGGCGTGTCGAATGCCGCCCTCTCCACACAATGACTGTTTCCGCATGGCTGATGCCTTTAAGTTCCTTGAGATGCGGCTCCTGTAGCGCCTCTTTTGCGTCTCCGTTTATCAGAACTTCCTGTCCCCACGCCTTTCCGTTGAGACACTGCGTGTCCAGTGCTCGCCCAGTCGTGCTCACCTTGTCTGTCAGTCTTTCTGTCCTCAAGGGGGACACTGTCCATTGCCTCGGTCGCAGGAGCTCTGTGCTTCCCTGTCTGAATCAAGACTTGCTGCATTTTGTCGTCCCATAGGTTTCCTTGCAAATGACTCAGTGGCAGGTATTAATCCCGTGTGGAGAACGTGGTGGATGTTTGTTAGAATTTTCCCGGCTCGTAATCACTGGGATGCACTGAAATGCGGCATGTTCTGTTGTAACTTGTGTGCTTTTTGTAGGTTATTCAGCTTCTGAAAGCCGGGAAAGCAAAGGAAGTGTCGTACAACGCGCTCGCTTCGCACATCATCTCGGAGGATGGGGACAATCCGGAGGTGGGAGAGGCCCGCGAGGTCTTTGATTTGCCTGTCGTCAAGGTGGGTGGTGAATCTGCCCCGCTTTGCACCCTTGGTCGCGTGTCTTGCAAGCTGGGCTGAACTTTCTGTGCGGCTCTTGTCAGGCTGCTGGCTCAGGCTCGGGTCTGGGTGGGAAGCGCTTGCAGCACTTGGATGCCTGCGAGGCCAGCCAGCAGGAGGCCCGGCCCCCACGCTACGGCTTATGCACCTGCCACCGTGAGCCCGTTAGCCACGGGCTGGAAGTTCTCTAAGCCAAGAAAGCGGGTCGAAGGCAGTGGACGTGCTGTCTTGACACAGATGACGCTGGTGAACTCTGCTCGGAAGCTGGGTTGACTCCCTGAGACGCTCCTGGAGCAGGGCTCCCTCGCACCCACAGCGGCCAGGGGCCCTGCTGTCCCAGCAGGCGGTCTGGCTGTTCGCTGTTTTCCGACGGGTCCTGGTGGCTGCTGGTCTCGCTGTCCCCCAGGAGCTCTCACTTCCACTGTCCAGCTTGAGAGCTGTGGGTCGTTTGTTCTAGAAAGCGGAGCATCTGCTGGTGGGGAAACTGCTCAGAGCTTGCTGATATGTGTCCTGTTGCTCTGTTGCTGCTGAGGGTGGAAGTAACTGCTGTTAAAAGTGGGCTTTTGAAGTTTAGGTTTGTAATTTTGATCCTTCAGTTTCATATTATGCATTTGTTTTGAAATGGTTTTATTCCGCTTTTTTTTTCCTTCTCTTTTTCTTGCTGTTGCGTGCGTTATCTTGAAGTCGCTATGAAGGTTACCGTAGCTGAATACCGAGAGCCTGGCAGCTGGGGACGAGTGCTGTGGCGGGCAGCCTGCAGGCCGGCTTGCTGCTGCGGCCGTCCGCCTCACCAGCATGCAGGCCCTGAAACGCTGCCTCGCAGGTGCAGAAGCCCGACCTGTGAGAGTGCGCCTGCAGGCAGGTCTGTCTCACAGGAGGGTCCTTGCCTGCCAGGTCCTCCCGCAGCCGCTGCGCGTCAGAACCACGCGTGGTCGCTTTGCGGTGTTGAAGCACGGCGGTCGCGGTTCTGGCTGGCTGCGTCTTTCTGCCTGGCCAGCGGGCTCACTCCACCTGTCCTTCGTGAAGACTGATGTCACAGGGGTCTTGCCCGCTTCCCCTGTGCCGCCTTGGAAGAGTGGACCTGCCTCTGGCACCAGGCGCCCTGGGGCCCTGCTCTGCTTCCATCCTCCCGTGGCTGTGGGGACCGAACCTCATCTCTCCCACATAGTAGCCTGCAGCCTGTTGTCTCAGTGACTCCAGGTAAACCGTGTGGACTCTTCATGAGCCTTCAAAGGGCAACCCCTTGGTAACAAATTAGGGGTGCCAGGGTCCTTGTCCCCAGCCCAGTTACAGCAGTGCTTCTTAAGTCTGGCGACCCCATCAAGCCCCTTATTTGTGGCAAATATTTTGTAGTACCCCCTTGATTACCCTGAAATGAAATCGTTAGGTGAGATAACACGTATTGTAAATATATATATTAGTATGTATATACAAATGGTCCAAATGGGAATGTAAACAAAAAACAGAGGCAGATGGCCGTAAGTCCGCATTTCCGTGGAGAGATGCTCCGGGTGGGGGGTGGACCCCGAGGGGCCTGGTCCTCTGTCCCGCCCACCAGCACCAGCTCTGAGGGCAGTGCGGGCTGGTGACTGGGCGCTGCTGAAGTCCTGAGCCCATCAGCACGGCCCTCCCAGAGGTCGCGTTCCCAGGAAGGGCGTCCACCATGCGGCTGCCCAGAAGTAGCCATGACGCAGTCGTGGCGCGGCCGTCGTGTCCCAGTTGGCTGACCACGGCCCTGCGTCTCGTCTCCTGCTGCTCCCGGGCACGCGGCTTGCTCTCCCTCTCAGCGCGCCAGCCTGCCTGTGCCTCCTGGCACACTGTGCTGTCCAGGGCTGCAGTGTGGGGACAGGATGGAGAAGTCTTCCTGAGCAGTGCAGTGGTCTGTGCTCACTCCAGGACCGCGCGGCATACAGTCCTTGTCTGATCCACTTGGTGTGCCGCCAGGCTGCTGGCTGCGTCCAGCCGGATGAACGTGGAGCCTGGTGCCCAGGGCTCTGGAGCGGAGGCTCGGTGGCGGTGGCTCCCGGGCTCTGGGGCGGAGGCTCGGTGGCCGTGGCTCCCGGGCTCTGGGGCGGAGGCTCGGTGGCCGTGGCTCCTGGGCTCTAGAGCCTCGGTGGCCGTGGTGCAGGGGCTTAGTTGCTCTGCATCATGTGGGATTGTCCTGGACCAGGGATCGAACCCATGTTTCCGTGTTGGCAGGCAGGTTCTTCACCACCGAGCCACCAGGGAAGCCTGGCACCAAGAGTTTTTAAACCTTTTGTTTTGNGTGGCTCCCGGGCTCTGGGGCGGAGGCTCGGTGGCCGTGGCTCCTGGGCTCTAGAGCCTCGGTGGCCGTGGTGCAGGGGCTTAGTTGCTCTGCATCATGTGGGATTGTCCTGGACCAGGGATCGAACCCATGTTTCCGTGTTGGCAGGCAGGTTCTTCACCACCGAGCCACCAGGGAAGCCTGGCACCAAGAGTTTTTAAACCTTTTGTTTTGTGGAAACGCTTTCCCCAGTGGCCTTGGAGGCCTCGTTGGAAGCGGTAATTGTTCTGACTTGCAGTGGCTTTATTTTTATGTTGTTACTTGCTTTGGGGATAAATTGCTCCCTGTTACTGGGCTTTTCTTGTTCTCCATTTCTGCTTTGTTATGAGGGTGGTCTCCTCCTTAGCTGCAGTATCTTATCTAGACTTCCCTGGATGAGGGGCTCAGGGCGAGTCTGTTTATGGCTTGGCGACTTTCAAGCAGCCAGCCCGGCAGCGTCTAAGTGCACCTGTACTTTCCCCTCCTGCAGCCCCCAGGGACAGCTTTCGGGGTGACTGCTGCAGGCAGAGTGGTAAGGGTGCCTGTCCACGGTGTCAGCTCCTCTGGCATGCCCACCTGAGTCACGTTTCAGGGTGTTGACCTGGCCTTCTGTCGTATCCTCCTGCCGTGGACCAAGGGCGGCTGGGGAACTGGTCTCAGGAAAGCCACCTGGCGCTCCACACGTGGTGGCCGCTGAGGGCTTTGGGGTTGCAGCTGAGATGCAGAATGGAGCTGGAGGCGGAGCCCATCAGGGGTTCCTGGGGGGGCGGCTCCCTCCCCTGTCACTGGAGTCTCCCCAGAATCAGACTCACGGATGATGTTACCCACTCCTTCCTGCTTGGGGGCTCAGCCACAGAGCTACAACTTTGGTGAAATGGTGAAATCAGTGTGAAGTGACTCTCTTCACAGATGTCACACAATATATAGACTTATGCTGAGGAGTTGTTGATGTTACCTGGCATAGAAGGAGAGGGCACTTTGATTCCTGAGGTTCTTTCAAGGTGTATATGGTATATTAGAAGTGAGTGTCGTACAAGTAGCTGAGATTTCTGAAGTCAGCTGGCTACAGCTGGCTACTGTGTGTTTTTTCTCAGTAATTCTGTGAAGCAGACCTACCAGAATAATGGTTAATGTGATTTTCAAAATTAAATGTCAAAGTAAGATGATTATTCGAAACTATGGTTTATCCAAAAAGGTAGTAAGTAATGTGTTTTGCAGTTCATAGAAAGATCAGCAGACAGAAAGGCCTCATGTGACTTAACAAACTGTATCTCCTTGGCCTCCTGAAGAAAACCCCCAAAACTCCCGCCTTTAGACGAGCCAGGACTCCGGACCCCAGGAGACTTGGAGGGGCCGTGTGTGCCTGGCACGTGGGTAGGGTAAGCCTCCGGTTGTGAAGACAGCTTCTAGCTGGACTGGAGGCTCACGCAGCAGCCCAGGGAGTCAGACACGACTGGAGCGACTGGAAACCTGGAATAGAGTTCCTATATGTAACAAGCTTGGAAAGGGCCGCTAGCGTTTCATTCCGCACTTGGGCTTTTCCCCTTGGGGACTGAGAGCTCATATTTGACCCTGCCGCTTGAAAGCTGGTGACTGTAGTCTGGATGCTGTGTCACCGGTGACAGCAGAGCCTTTCATTTCCCGGAGCAGCCCTGGTCGCGTGGTGGTGTTTTGAATACGAACCGGAACTGTGTTTTGATTTGCATTCTTGTTTTCTTTTTCAGCCTTCTTGGGTGATCTTGTCTGTTCAGTGTGGAGCTCTTCTCCCGTATCCTTTTTGGGAAAGGAGGGAGGGAGAGGGTGACTCTGGGTCCAAGACTCAAGCGAGCCTCACTTCCTGCGCTGACGCGTGAGTCGGGGGTGCTGTGTGTCCTGCTCCGTCCCTCCCGTGTCCAGGCGCCTGTCCCTGATCCCTGTTGTTCCCCTGGGGGCGGGGGCCAGCTGTAGCCTGGGCCTGAGGTTCTCGCCCGCAAATTGGCTTTAGGACCCAGGCAGTCTGGACCTCAGTTCTGTTGGCTTTGGAACAGATGGCTTCTGTGGTGTTTGGTTAGATGGACTGTTTCTAAAATTCAGTCTATACGAACCTGGTCACGAACTGTTTTAAGAATAGATGGGCGAAGAGAACATCAGGACATTTTTAGTTTTATATCATGCATTGTTACTCTTTTAATTACGTTGGATGGAAATATATTAATCCATTTCTACATTAATTCCACCTTTAATGTGGGGTGCCTGCTCAGCGCCTAGTTCTGCAGACAGGGTTGCCAGGCCCGTATTCCTGCCCCAGGGAGCTGCCCTGCACTGCGTGTTGGCTCATTTGCTGTTTCCTGAGTGTGACTGTGGAACACACACCCCCTCCCACACGCACACGCACAGCAGACAGGGTCACCAGGACCGCATGTCTGCCCCCAGGAAGCTGCCCTGCACTGCGTGTTGGCTCAGCATGCAGAAGGAACGCTGCGGCCCATTCGAGGTCCAGACACTCCAGATCCCTTAAAAAGTCACGTTTGCTTTGAACAGTCTGTGAAGTTCAGGCCCTCGGAGGTCATGTCTGCTGACAGAGAGCCCTGTGCCCGGGGCTGCACGCCGTGAGCGCCCAGAGAATAGGTTGACGGAGTTTTAAGAGCCAGAGCTTCAGGAATGGGGCGGACCTCGGGAATTACATACTTACTCTAACCCTTGTTTTAACGAAGGGAAAGCTGAAGCTCAGAGTTGTCTCGCCCAAGTTCACAGGGTGTGGCGGTGCTAAAGCTGGAACCTGGGTTCTTTCATGAAAGATTCCTCGAGGTGACGGGGGCGACCGCGCCAAAGCAAGCGCGAGGCTCCCAGGGCTCTTTTGGGGTAATGCCAGGCCGCATGTGGCTGTGTGTGTGTGTCTGTGTGTGTAGTTGGGTGCTTTTCCCGCCTGCCCTGCCCTCTTCGGCCAGCTTAAGTCTGCCTCTCTGCTAAAGGGATTGAGTGGGAAGCAGAAGGTGGGTGGTGTCCCCACGGGCAGGTCAGAGCTGTCTCTTAGTGGAGTAGAGATTGCACTGGTCTCATTTCATTGGACTCTTAATACATGTGCAACAGAGTAAATGGTTTTTCTCCAGAGTCGTGTCAGATTTTTTTTGGAATCACAGCCTGCCTCTCTCAGGTAAGTGTGGCACAGTTGCTCTTGTGTTATTTACGTAACATTCTGAATTTTTATATAATTGGACATATGTTGTATTTGTAAACCAGTGTTGCTTAACTAAACTGCATGTTCAGTATGAGCTTAGGACAATTATTTAAATATTCATACCCAATCTTAAGATTCAAAGCTTTAATGTGTGAAAATGGTCTTTCTAATCTAAAGAATTACAGAGATTTAAAACTTGAGTAGGAAAACACGTTAAAAGTGAAATTAAAAGGTGACAAGGAGACTTCATTCAGAAGTAAAAGCAGAGTTTTTTGTCGTAAGTAAGAGGCTCACGCGGACCAGTGGAACGTGTCTGTGAAGAGGGGCTTCAGATCAGTGCAGCAGGACATCTGACATACTCGGTGTGCCCGTCAGGAGCACCGAGACGAGACTGCGTCCCAGATGTGTGCCAGTGTATTCAGTGCTGGCTGAGCTGTAGACACGCTTCCCCGCCCCCCACAGGAGTGCAGAGCAGTGAGCAGTTTTCTGGAAAAGTCCAGACACGTCGGAGCCGTGGGAGACTCAGTTGTTTCCCCGCAGGCCTCGTGTGTTTAGACGTTTATCCCCAATTGATGGAGAAAGCGGCAGGTTGAGGCATAAAGGCAGCGTTGTTCATGAGAGGGTAAAGTTGGAAATAAGCAGATCATCCACGATTTGGAAACATTTAAGAAACTATTCTGGTCCGTTATTAATACGTAATAATCTAGCTGTCTAGCCAGTTTTGAATTTTGTTTTATAAACGTATGCACAGACATATGGGTAATTTTTTAAATGGGGGACAAAGCAGGATATAACATAGTTATGAACAGTGTTTCATCAACCAAATGAAACATGTAAGAAATATCTGGGAAGAAAAGAAACATCTGAAGGAGGACCAAGACGTTAGCAGTGATGGATTTGGGTGGTGCGTGCTCAGCGTCCTTCCGTCCCAGTCTGTCCTCTCGGTCCCCAGCCGGAAACCCTTAGTCTGTAAACTGCTTTTACGAAAAGTCAGGCTGGTGGTGTTCGAGCTCACGCTCCCCTTCCTCGGAGTCAGAGGTAGCCACTGAGCAGGCGGAGGCTTGGTTGGCCCCATCTGGTTTCTGTAGCCCGAGGACCTCGTTCGTCTGAGGCTCTTATGATGATACTTTGGGTCTCCCCATCTCTTTGGAGGCCTTCGAGAATGGGGTGTCCACGACGTTAGGTGAGACTACAAGGGATTTGATTAGAACCCTGCCTCCATACAGCTTTGTAACAAGACTGTAAACTGTTGGATTATCAGCCAGACTCAGTTTTTTGTACAGGTGGTGTCACCTTGACCCCTTCTCTGCCCAGACAGTACGTCGAGTGATTTTGTGTTTCTGTAAAATGATCTCCTTTTTGTTTTTGCTACATCGATTTAAAAGAGATCCTTGAAAAGTTGGCTTTTTTCCTTAAGAATAGAAATTTTGTTGGTATTTTTGTTTTTCAGTATTTTTCACATCTTTGTAATAAATGTAAATTTATATGATGATTTTTAAAATTGGCTAAAATGAAAACCTTTTTATAATGAGTACTGTGGTTACATGCAATTTTTATTGTTTTCTTTATACTTCTCTGTATGTTCCAAATTTATAATCATCAGAAAAGCTTTTAAAATGAAAATATTTTATTACTATTACTCCTTACACGTAAACGCAATATACTGTGGCTAAAATGTAAAATTCGCGTTTAATTACATTTGTACTGATTGGATCTCTGGGTTCATGATCCAGAGCCCACTGTCCAGACAAGAGAGGAAGAGGCCAAGGCAGGGCGTCCCGTGGCTGTGTTGAAGGGTCAAGGTCATTAGCAGACCTGACTTGGAAAAATAAATAAGAGGATTCGTCGATTAGAGTCTGCGAATGTGAGGCGATTCCAGGGCTTTAAATTGGGGTCTGGGTTTGGCACTGGAGAGCCTCTAGTCTTGGAGAGACAGAAGTGCAGTGGCATCCGGCAAAGGTCTGGCATATGCAGCGGGTTGCACGCGGTCAGTGCACTTGGTATGTGAGGCCCGGTGCGCGTGGCCAGGCCTCAGGGTCACCTGTGAGCTTAGACATGGGGCTGTGTGGATGGCAGCGTCTGGACGGCCCTGGTGGAGGTGGTGAGGTCTGCGAGGCCGCGGCACAGCGGGTGGAGCTGGAGGGGCGGTGGGGGCGCCGGCCTCAGGGCAGGGCTGCCTGCTGGGGTGGAGAGGAGAGCTGGGACCCAGGGGGCGGAAACCTGGGTATGGGAGGGAGCTCGATGAGGTGCCGGCTTCCCTCCTGAGTTCCTTATGCCTCTAGTCTTGATAGCAGATGTTTACATCAGGACGTTTGGAAAACACAGGAAGAAAGCAAACGAGTTAAAAATCACTTGCCTTCCTGTAGGTGAAACTGATCTGAGACCCCTGAGCAGGAATAGCGGGCGGGGTAGGGACGGGGTGAGACGGAGGCTGCAACCCAGGCTAGCATCGTGTCCCTGATCAGAGGGTCTGCGTGATGTGGGGGCGCAAAGGAAGAGGAGCCGACGCTCACAGTGGGCCTCTGGTGGGAGCTCCACAGAAGGACACGGCCAGGTGATTTCCTTTCCCAAGTTAGGAGCATCACTGGGCCTGGGCCGCAAAGGGGAAAAGACAAAATTAGCCTGAAACCCAGTACTCTCCAAGCATAGGGACCTGGGACACGCATGAAGGCTGAGAAGCACGTCCTTGCAGAGGAGGGTGGAGGGAGGTGCAGGCTCAGGAAGACAGCCTTGAGTGGGAAGACGGGAGGCTTCAGAGGGAGCAGAGATGCTAGCGGGGGTGGGCGGGTAGGCAGGGGCAGCTCTAGGAGCCCGGGGTCAGGCCCCGTGTAGTTTCATTGCTGGGGCCAGTAGGGGGACGCGGAGTGTCAGCTTGAGCCCCTCTGCCCAGCTCAGTGCTGTGGGCAGGGGGCTGGCTGTGGCTGCATGCAGACTCGGGGGTCTGCGTGGACCTCCGGCTCTGGGTTGAGAAAGCTGCAGGTGCGGTCGGCAGTGGGGAGAGTGGGGACCCCGGGAAGGACCTGAGAGGCAGCTGGGGCCGACGGTGAGTTGTCTGGGAGGTGGCCCAGCCGGGGGGGCTTGTCCAGGTGTGCACCTCACGGAGATGTGTATAAGAGACAGCCCACGGGCAGGTCAGAGCTGTCTCTTAGTGGAGTAGAGATTGCACTGGTCTCATTTCATTGGACTCTTAATACATGTGCAACAGAGTAAATGGTTTTTCTCCAGAGTCGTGTCAGATTTTTTTTGGAATCACAGCCTGCCTCTCTCAGGTAAGTGTGGCACAGTTGCTCTTGTGTTATTTACGTAACATTCTGAATTTTTATATAATTGGACATATGTTGTATTTGTAAACCAGTGTTGCTTAACTAAACTGCATGTTCAGTATGAGCTTAGGACAATTATTTAAATATTCATACCCAATCTTAAGATTCAAAGCTTTAATGTGTGAAAATGGTCTTTCTAATCTAAAGAATTACAGAGATTTAAAACTTGAGTAGGAAAACACGTTAAAAGTGAAATTAAAAGGTGACAAGGAGACTTCATTCAGAAGTAAAAGCAGAGTTTTTTGTCGTAAGTAAGAGGCTCACGCGGACCAGTGGAACGTGTCTGTGAAGAGGGGCTTCAGATCAGTGCAGCAGGACATCTGACATACTCGGTGTGCCCGTCAGGAGCACCGAGACGAGACTGCGTCCCAGATGTGTGCCAGTGTATTCAGTGCTGGCTGAGCTGTAGACACGCTTCCCCGCCCCCCACAGGAGTGCAGAGCAGTGAGCAGTTTTCTGGAAAAGTCCAGACACGTCGGAGCCGTGGGAGACTCAGTTGTTTCCCCGCAGGCCTCGTGTGTTTAGACGTTTATCCCCAATTGATGGAGAAAGCGGCAGGTTGAGGCATAAAGGCAGCGTTGTTCATGAGAGGGTAAAGTTGGAAATAAGCAGATCATCCACGATTTGGAAACATTTAAGAAACTATTCTGGTCCGTTATTAATACGTAATAATCTAGCTGTCTAGCCAGTTTTGAATTTTGTTTTATAAACGTATGCACAGACATATGGGTAATTTTTTAAATGGGGGACAAAGCAGGATATAACATAGTTATGAACAGTGTTTCATCAACCAAATGAAACATGTAAGAAATATCTGGGAAGAAAAGAAACATCTGAAGGAGGACCAAGACGTTAGCAGTGATGGATTTGGGTGGTGCGTGCTCAGCGTCCTTCCGTCCCAGTCTGTCCTCTCGGTCCCCAGCCGGAAACCCTTAGTCTGTAAACTGCTTTTACGAAAAGTCAGGCTGGTGGTGTTCGAGCTCACGCTCCGCTTCCTCGGAGTCAGAGGTAGCCACTGAGCAGGCGGAGGCTTGGTTGGCCCCATCTGGTTTCTGTAGCCCGAGGACCTCGTTCGTCTGAGGCTCTTATGATGATACTTTGGGTCTCCCCATCTCTTTGGAGGCCTTCGAGAATGGGGTGTCCACGACGTTAGGTGAGACTACAAGGGATTTGATTAGAACCCTGCCTCCATACAGCTTTGTAACAAGACTGTAAACTGTTGGATTATCAGCCAGACTCAGTTTTTTGTACAGGTGGTGTCACCTTGACCCCTTCTCTGCCCAGACAGTACGTCGAGTGATTTTGTGTTTCTGTAAAATGATCTCCTTTTTGTTTTTGCTACATCGATTTAAAAGAGATCCTTGAAAAGTTGGCTTTTTTCCTTAAGAATAGAAATTTTGTTGGTATTTTTGTTTTTCAGTATTTTTCACATCTTTGTAATAAATGTAAATTTATATGATGATGATTTTTAAAATTGGCTAAAATGAAAACCTTTTTATAATGAGTACTGTGGTTACATGCAATTTTTATTGTTTTCTTTATACTTCTCTGTATGTTCCAAATTTATAATCATCAGAAAAGCTTTTAAAATGAAAATATTTTATTACTATTACTCCTTACACGTAAACGCAATATACTGTGGCTAAAATGTAAAATTCGCGTTTAATTACATTTGTACTGATTGGATCTCTGGGTTCATGATCCAGAGCCCACTGTCCAGACAAGAGAGGAAGAGGCCAAGGCAGGGCGTCCCGTGGCTGTGTTGAAGGGTCAAGGTCATTAGCAGACCTGACTTGGAAAAATAAATAAGAGGATTCGTCGATTAGAGTCTGCGAATGTGAGGCGATTCCAGGGCTTTAAATTGGGGTCTGGGTTTGGCACTGGAGAGCCTCTAGTCTTGGAGAGACAGAAGTGCAGTGGCATCCGGCAAAGGTCTGGCATATGCAGCGGGTTGCACGCGGTCAGTGCACTTGGTATGTGAGGCCCGGTGCGCGTGGCCAGGCCTCAGGGTCACCTGTGAGCTTAGACATGGGGCTGTGTGGATGGCAGCGTCTGGACGGCCCTGGTGGAGGTGGTGAGGTCTGCGAGGCCGCGGCACAGCGGGTGGAGCTGGAGGGGCGGTGGGGGCGCCGGCCTCAGGGCAGGGCTGCCTGCTGGGGTGGAGAGGAGAGCTGGGACCCAGGGGGCGGAAACCTGGGTATGGGAGGGAGCTCGATGAGGTGCCGGCTTCCCTCCTGAGTTCCTTATGCCTCTAGTCTTGATAGCAGATGTTTACATCAGGACGTTTGGAAAACACAGGAAGAAAGCAAACGAGTTAAAAATCACTTGCCTTCCTGTAGGTGAAACTGATCTGAGACCCCTGAGCAGGAATAGCGGGCGGGGTAGGGACGGGGTGAGACGGAGGCTGCAACCCAGGCTAGCATCGTGTCCCTGATCAGAGGGTCTGCGTGATGTGGGGGCGCAAAGGAAGAGGAGCCGACGCTCACAGTGGGCCTCTGGTGGGAGCTCCACAGAAGGACACGGCCAGGTGATTTCCTTTCCCAAGTTAGGAGCATCACTGGGCCTGGGCCGCAAAGGGGAAAAGACAAAATTAGCCTGAAACCCAGTACTCTCCAAGCATAGGGACCTGGGACACGCATGAAGGCTGAGAAGCACGTCCTTGCAGAGGAGGGTGGAGGGAGGTGCAGGCTCAGGAAGACAGCCTTGAGTGGGAAGACGGGAGGCTTCAGAGGGAGCAGAGATGCTAGCGGGGGTGGGCGGGTAGGCAGGGGCAGCTCTAGGAGCCCGGGGTCAGGCCCCGTGTAGTTTCATTGCTGGGGCCAGTAGGGGGACGCGGAGTGTCAGCTTGAGCCCCTCTGCCCAGCTCAGTGCTGTGGGCAGGGGGCTGGCTGTGGCTGCATGCAGACTCGGGGGTCTGCGTGGACCTCCGGCTCTGGGTTGAGAAAGCTGCAGGTGCGGTCGGCAGTGGGGAGAGTGGGGACCCCGGGAAGGACCTGAGAGGCAGCTGGGGCCGACGGTGAGTTGTCTGGGAGGTGGCCCAGCCGGGGGGGCTTGTCCAGGTGTGCACCTCACGGGGGGTGGGGGGTGCGGCTGGGGCCGTGGCGGACAAAACTGGATTTAGCGAGGTCGCTGACAAGGGTTTCGTGGCCCTGAAGCAGACTGATTAGGTATGCCGTTCAGACCCCAGAACCTTCATGCAGTCTTCACTGTGATGGAAGTGTGGTTTTTGTGGGTCCATCACTCACTGCACTTACTCTCATCGTCCGTCACTTGTGGCGAAGGAAGCTCTGCTTCATCCGAGTCGGTGGCTCAGCCGAGTGAGGAAAGCTCAGAGCACACTGGGGACGCTAACTGGCTGCTAACGCTCGCTCACTCCGTTGTGAGATGGGTAACAAATGTCTGTCCAGCGTGCAGCTGCAGGAGCCGCCCACCACGCCTGTGCGGGTGCCTTGTGAAGCGGGAGGCAGGTTCCCCTCAGGTGGGGGCGCGGGGTGTGGGCGGCATCGGGGTGGGGGGCCAGCACGGGTAGCCTGCCCCGGGCAGCCTCTGCAGCGCGGGCACGCGCGCAGGCAGGCAGGCGGGGTTCCGCTGCGGAGGGACTGTTGCTAGCGGTTCTCAGTGACCTTCTGTCTTTTCCCGTCAGGGTGTTGAGACGCTGGAGCTCTTGCTGGAGTCTTCCAGAGCGCTCCAGGGAGAGGTAGGGAAGGGCGCTTGTGCCGGCAGAAGTTGGGAAGCACAGACATCACCCGCCTCCTCCCGAGCCGGTGTTGGCGCAGGCTGCGGCCGCGGTTGTCGTGTGCTGGGTAGGTGGTGGGCAGGTCCCCGTGTGTGAGAGCCTGCCGGGGCCTGACTGCACTCTGGGAGGCCCTTTCCATCTGTATCTCAATCAACAAAGAATTTCTTGACTGCCTACCCTGTGCCTCGCACTGTACTAGGCCCCAGCCGAGGTTCCGAGGTCAGGACAGGCCTCCTCGTTGGCGGGCTGAGAGCTCGTGTGCAGGAGGGACGAAGAGGGGCTCATGGAGCTGCACCCCAGGAGTGTCTGGGCGGGAGGCCTGGAGAGGGGGTCGTCCTGGTGCAGAGGGAGGCCCTTCCCCACCGGGACGAGGCGAGGAGCACCCTCTGCTCAGGGCGGAGGGAGCTCAGTGCCCCAGCTTGCTGTGGGAGTGCAGGGGCCATGGGCGCTGAGCTGAGAGGGTGGTGGCCCAGGGCCAGGGCCAGCCGCCTAGGCGGGGGCTCAGCGAGGGGGCAGCCGCGCACAGGTTGGGGTGGGGTGGGGGTGCCTGAGACACTCTGGAAGTGCTCAGATCTGAGCCTGATGGGTCGAGGAGGCATCCAGGCTCTCTTAGCTGAGTCGATAGATTAGGAAGATTGCTGTTTTAAAAAAGAGCATTTTTTTCCCCCAGTTATAAATGCTTTTGAAAATTTGGAAAATACAGAAAAGTATAAAAATGAAAATTAAAATGTCCCCATGACCCCGTCACCACTAGGTAGCTGCCGTTAGCAGTTTGGTGTGGAAAGAGCGTTCTCCATCACGCTGACACAGAGTCATGGGATGAGCTGGTGCAGATACGTTCAGGTCACGTAATGCAGACGCAGGCTGATGAAGAGTCTGACTCCAGGAAGTTCTCCAAGTTGACACAAGCTAGAGTTTGGGGCTTGGTCCCTGCGAGGCCTTGCCTCCCCCATGCAGTGTTCTTTCCACAGCAGCTTGCTGCGCTCTGTTGAAACCCAGCTAGGGTCCAGGCCTTAGGGTGGAGGGCTAGTCAGTAAAATAAAAACAACGAAGCCACGTCTAGGTTGCGATTTTTATTTCGTTTGTAATAAAGATTATATAATTTATTAGAGTTGTATGTTTTATCATGTAATTAAATCTCACCACCAAATGCTACAGGGTATGTTTTTGTGGAAGTCACTATTAAAAATAACACCTCCTGATCCAGTCTCCTGAAATGTGCCACTGACTAAATTAAAGACATACAAAATGATGATTTTAAGGTGACTTTGTAAAATTAATGTGTTCTTGTTAGTATTCACAGAGTAGTATGGAATGCAAAATAATTTCTAGAAATATTTGTAAAATGGAGAGTAGATACAGGATGTTAGATTTTCGGCAGTCTGAATAATGACAGTTAAAAGGAAAAATTTTGTTAAACTTAAAAAAAAATAGCTTGAGACAAAGTTCAGAATCCTTAACTGTAATTCACAATTTATAGTAAGTTACCTGGCATAAAATTGACTTCAGTGACTGTCTTAGAATTAACACCTTTGTTTTCCTTAGATGTTTCTCTTGACTTTCAGATGGTAAAGTTTTACTTTTTGGAAATCGTTTTTCGTAGGACCTGCCCTTAGCGAAGCGGTCTGGAACACTGGGAAGCGCAGTTGGGAGTCAGGCCTGGACTTAGGCAGACGTAGGTTTTACGACGATCGGCTCTGACTTCTGTGAGATCGTGCGTCCCTTGCGGAGCCGCAGGGATGAGGAGCCCTTGGCACAGTTCCTGGCACATAGTAGGCAGGCAATAAATGGAGCTGTTGGTTCTGGAGTGAAAGCCTCTGTCACAGCATAAGCCATCACATCTGGGTCTCGGCTCCATCACCTGCGCAAGCATAGGAATCCGCCTTTCATGCTTGCCTCATTTTCTGTGTGCTTGGTGATTACGTTTTCCCCTGAGCTTGTACGCCAGTGTATTTTTGTCGTTTATTTTTAATTCATTTCATGATAAGCATTTGTTTGTCATCCATTAATTCTTAAGGAATCCCTTGAATATGATCTTTATACTCGTGTATGTAAACATTTTAAAAAATGACAGAGTTGGAAGATGGAGTGTGGTGGACTAGTTCTTTCTCCCTGTCATTTTGGTATGTAATGAAGTAATCCTCCACGCAGCCCCTAGAGTGTGGGCATAAGTACTTTTTAATTTATTTGGTGTCAAGGCAAAAAAGGTGATGTTTCTAAAACTTAATAGGAGTAAAAGTCACTGTAACAGGCGCATAGCTGAAAGCTCATCTTATTTTTCCCACTAATAGGCTTAGGTTAATTTCACTTAAGGAAGAAAGTAGGTGAGCACAGTGGTTGTGATGCCACATGAAGTGGGCAGGCAAGTGGGTGAGTGTGACGGAGCGTGATTTCTGGTTCCCGCCAGGTGTCGCCTGAGGACCGGAGCGCCCTGTGGGCGATGCTCACCTTCCACGGGGGCGGCTGCCAGCTGAACCTCAACAGGAAGTGCACGCACCTGGTCGTTCCCGAGCCAAAGGGGGTAAGCGACCCATGTACGTTCTCCTTTTAAATGTCTTCTAAGCATTTCCGGTCATCGCATGTCTTCTTTGAACTTCTTTTAAATTAACTGGATTCTGTTTGCAAAAGCTGATGACATGAGTTTATGTCTCTTGTAAAACAGCTTTATTCCACAAAGGATGGGAGATGATGAATTTTACTTTAAACCGAATGTGACTTTTAAATACAAAGAAATTTGGGTTTGTTTTGTGGTGAAGATTGGGCAGATTTTTTTAATCTTTAGGTTTCCTTTCACATCGACTAAAACTCCAGTTTTGTGAAAACGTGTGTTAGTGCTCGTTACAATTTTTCCAAAGGGTCACACTGAGTCTAATTATAAACATGCATTTGGAGCGGTTCTCAGTGTCCTGCCCTTCTTAGTAACCTGGAATACTTAAGCGGTGCTTACCTCTCCCCTAAGCACGGTGGGGCCGTGGGGATTGGGGTCCCCGAGTGGGGTGCAGGTCAGCAGCGCAGCCCCGCAGGACATGTGAGGGCTGCAGGCTGGCCTCCCGCCTGCCCCAGACTGAGCGGAACAGGACCTGCTGGGGTGGGGGGAAAGCCCGGGGCTTCTGCTGCACCCCCCCACGAAGTGCGAGAGCTGCTCTCGTGTGGAGGCCGAGCTTTCCTCCTCCCTTGGACAATTATTTAGAACTTTGAGAATGAAGTATAGTGTATTCACAGTGGGAAGGTCTTTTGACAAGTTAATGTTCCCACGTCATTACCTCAATATTTTTTAGTGCCTTCAGTCTGAATCGACACCACGTGTGTCTCACCCAAGTGCCCTGACTCACTGAGTGGGAGGTGGGCATGCGGCCAGGTCTGGGGTGAAGGGGACGTGGAAGCTGACAGACCCATGTGCCAGGAGGGTCCCTTGCCCTGGACCCCGGAAGCAGGGCAGCCCGTGGATGTGTAGTAGTATGCTTTGATTAAAGAGTATAGGGTTTTTTCTTTTTTTTTCCCTTTTTATCAACTGGTTTATAGCTGAAAATAAATCCCTTGATTTTAGGTAGCTAGTTTAAGGGGAATGAAATGTTTATAAGTTTTAAAACTATGAGGGAATACTTGTAAAGGGTCAGATTACAGTTGGAGGCAGTATGTGAATGGAGTGGACTTGTCAGACCAGCTGAAAGGGAAAGACACTCAGTCGTGTCTGACTCTTTGTGACCCCATGAACTATACAGTCCATGGAATTCTCCAGGCCAGAATACTGGCGTGGGTAGCCTTTCCCTTCTCCAGGGGATCTTCTCAACCCAGGGACCAAACCCAGGTCTCCCGCATTGCAGGTGGATTCTTTACCAGCTGAGCCACAAGGGAAGCCCAAGAATACTGAAGTGGGTAGCCTCTGCCTTCTCCAGGGCATCTTCCTGACCCAGGAATCGAACTGGGGTCTCCTGCATTGCAGGTGGATTCATTACCAACTGAGCTAGCTGACTATATACACAAAAATAAATGGCACGTTTAATTTTTTTCAGTTTTGATAAATTTAAGTTGAGAAGAATGGAGGAATTTAATAACGGCCAAAACACAGGGTATGTTGTCCAGTGTTTGGCGGGGGCAGCTGATTTCCGGGTGTACATGCTTGCACTCCACTGAAGGTGGAAGGCGGGGCTGGGGAGGGTCCTCGGGTCCTCCAGCCTGCCTCTGGCCCTGGCGTGCAGCAGGAAGTGGGTGTAGTTTAGGGCCCCAAATCCGTGTTTCCCGGAGAATGGCTGTTAGCTGAGGCTTTAGCACAGGCGGGTGGGCCTCTGCCGGTTCACTGAGCCACGTTTATGAAACCTGTCTCTCTTCCCCCGGGCGTGTCTTCCAGTCTGCCCTGTCCCCTAGGCGCGTCTACAGGCGCCGCGGCTCGCTGCTCGTGGACCCCGCCGGGCCTCCCTGCCCGCGGCCCACGCGGCTGGGCGCTGGCTTCCCGCATAGTCCCGTCACCTGTTTGACCTCTGTGCAGAGCTCAGTCGGAAGCCTCGTGGGGTCCCAATCACTGCGACTTTGTGTCTTCAGTGGAGCGAGCTTGGTGCACGCCGGTGCCTGGTGGGGCGGGGTCCTCACGCCCCGTGACTGCCTGTGGCCCTGGGGGCTCCGTCCGCCGTGGCACGGCTCCGAGCGGCTCTCGGTGGTCACCACGCTGGACGGCAGACAGGCCTTTCGCTCCTGAGCGTCTCACGGGAGCCCTGGCGCTGCGTGTTGTCTGAAGTTGCGTTTGTAAACGAGAATGGAAGCAGTCTTCTCAGACTGCTCTTGGCACGCGGCGGTGTCCTGTGACCCCTGACACATGGTTCTTCCTGTCTCCTGTCTGAAGGGGTCTGAGTGGCCCCTCTGGGTGAAGTGGCCACAGCAGGAGCTGACTCTCTCTGCCTAGAGGTCTTGCTTTGCGTCCGTGGTTCTAGGAGATCTGATAAACCCCGCAGCTGGCTTCTGTGTGTCTGTGTTTCACCCGCAGGAGAAATACGAGTGTGCTTTGAGGAGAGCCAGTATTAAGATTGTGACTCCCGACTGGGTCCTGGATTGCATCTCCGAGAAGACCAGGAAGGACGAAGCCCTTTATCACCCCCGCCTCATCGTCTACGAGGAGGAGGAGGAGGAGGAGGAGGAGGGGGCGGGCAATGAGGAGCCGGACTCCCCGAACGAGGGCAGCACGGACGGGAAGTCCAGCCCGGCCAGCTCTCAGGAGGGCTCCCCCTCCGGTGAGCCGCCGTTCTCGCCCAAGTCGAGCGCTGAGAAGTCCAAAGGGGAGCTGATGTTCGACGACTCCTCAGACTCCTCGCCCGAGAAGCAGGAGAGGAACTTAAACTGGACCCCTGCGGAGGTCCCCCAGCTGGCGGCGGCAAAGCGCCGGCTGCCCCCCGGCAAGGAGCCCGGGCTGATTAACCTGTGCGCCAACGTGCCACCTGTGCCCGGGGGCATCCTGCCGCCCGAGGTCCGCGGGAGCTTGCTGGCGCCGGGACAGAGCCTGCAGGGCCCCGAGAGGCCCGAGGTGATGGCCGCCTGGAGTCCGGCCATGCGGACGCTGAGGAACATCACGAACAACGCCGACATCCAGCAGATCAGCCGCCCCTCCAACGTGGCGCACGTAAGTCACTCATAGAGACAGAGATGTGAATGTCCGATTTCAGTCTTTTTAGAAGATCCGATTATTTTCTGCTTCTTCAGAACAGTTAACGTACAAACAGTGTTTCTTTGCCCGAGGGTGTGTTCTGCAGTCTCTGTGTCCGCACACACGCATGTGCTCAGTGTTGCAGGCTCCCGACGAGAGCAGTGACAGGCCCTGACCCCGCTGAGTGGCACACGCCCCGGGGCCAGGCTGCTCCGGACGGCGGCACCAGAGGGAAGCGTGAGGCTGCCAGCTGTGCCTTGGTGTTTACCACGAGCGTGGGTCGATAGAGGGCATGGCATGGTTCGTTCATTCATTGAAGAAGCCTCAGTTTTAATTTACAGTTTTGTGATGGGAGCCTGCTGTACAGAATGGACCTTAAACGCTTCAGTAGCTGTTTTTCCATTCAGGACAAAAAGAAGGCAGTTAGGTGTGGGTGGGTCCCTGTGTGTGTGGGGGGGTCCCTGTGTGTGTGTTTCCCTGTGTGTGTGGGGGGGGTCCCTGTGTATGTCCCTGTGTGTGTGTGTGTGTGTGTGTGTGTGNTGTCGCCAGTAACAGCGTTCTCAGAGCTGGTGTCACCAACGTGCTTGTCAAGGAGGAACGGAAACGCATCTGTCTGCGGCAGAACTGACGAAGAGCCACGCCAGGCGGGTTACCCGTCGCTCTCTCTTGAGCTCACTGGGCCTTTCCCCCCAGATTATCTCTGTGACGGGGTTCGTCGACAACGACAGGGACGACCTGAAGCTGATGGCGTACCTGGCGGGCGCCAAGTACACGGGCTACCTGTGCCGCAGCAACACCGTCCTCATCTGCAGAGAGTAAGTGCGGCGCCGCCACGGCTGCCCTCAGCTCGCACGCCCCGCCCAAGTCCCTCGGTCAGCCGGGGCTCCGTCTGGGCCTGCACGGCGTCGCCCAGGTCCCTCGGTCAGCTGGGGCTCCGTCTCTCCCCACATGCCCCGCCTGGGTCCCTCGGTCATCCAGGGCTCTGTCTGGGCCCGCATGCCCTGCCCCGGTCCCTCACTCAGCCGGGGTTCCGTGTGGGCCCGCATGCCCCGCCCCGGGTCCCTTGCTCAGCCGGGGTTCCATCTGGGCCCGCACGCCCTGCCCTGGGTCCCTCGCTCAGCCGGGATTCCATCTGGGCCAGATGTGTATAAGAGACAGGTGTGTGTGTGTCCCTGTGTGGGGGGGGGGGGTGTGTGTGTGTGTGTGTGGTGGGGGTCCCTGTGTGTGCGCAGGTCCCTGTGTGTGTAGGGGGGTCCCTGTTTGTGTGCGGGTCCCTGTGTGTGTGTGTCCCTGTGTGTGTGTGGGGGCGGGTGGCCCTGGAGACAAGGTGGTGAGTGAGGACCCCCTCTCGGGTGCAGAAGGCGGGCAGGGTGCAGACGGGTCTGAGCAGAAGGGCTCCCCACGACGTGGGTGTCTGGACGGTGGTGCTGAGTCGTGTACCAGCCGCCGGCGGAGGAGGCTCCTTAGGTTGGGCACTTAACCCCAGGCGGCCCTGGCAGAGCTGAAAGCGAGTTCTGGGTTGGGGGGCAGCCCTCAGACCCCGAGCAGACTGACCTGGCCTGAGGACTGGAGGGGCCTGGCGGGCGGGGCCTTGGCTCGCGCGAGGGGATAGTTTGAGAGTCCTGTTGGTTAAAAGTGTGTGAGAAATGTCCCTCCCTGCCTCCCTGTCTCAGGGTAAACAGTGACCAGTGGATAGTACCTGGTCCTTGAGACGCTGAAGGGGCGGCCCCCGGCCAGGGTTGGGGGGAGTGCGGGGGGAACACGGGGTCAGGGACTTGGGGGGCGAGTGTCCCGACATGGACGCGAGGTTCCGGACGTGTGCTGGAGCTGGTTAGGAGCCAGGGTGAGGGGCAGCCTGCCCTGGGGTGTTGGCAGAGTGCACGGTGGGGTCTGGCCCACGGTGAGGGCTGGGGCCACGCGGGTCTCCAGCCAGACGCAGATCAGAAAGCTGGACGCGGCGTCTGGTGGCCGGGAAGGGCGCTCCCGGGGCCTCTCGGTGGTGGCGGGCAGGTGGCGGCCCCCCGGGCGGCGCCCGCCTCAGGCTGCCTGGGCCCTCGCCTGCCTCTCCGCCCACCCCAGGCGCGCCGGCCCCGTCAGATGCCGCCCCCGTCAGATGCCGCCCTCGGGAGCCCCTCCGTTCGCCCTCTTGCTGACGGCAGGCAGGCTGTCGGGTTCAGGCGGGCTGCTGCTGCTGAGGGGAAGCAACGCGCGCACGCAGGTTACGTTCTAATGGCGGTGGTGGTGTAGTCGCTCAGTCGTGTCCGATTCTTGCGACCCCATGAACAGAAGAGCCTGGCAGGCTGCAGTCCATGGGATTCTCCAGGCAAGAATACCGGAGTGGGTAGCCTGTCCCTTCTCGCGGGGAACTTCCTGAGCCAGGGTCTCCTGCATTACAGGCGATTTCTTTACTAACTGAGCTACAAGGGAAGCCCATTCTAATGGTCCCCAAGGCTGTAAAGTGGTAATAACCTCCCTGAAGCCCCCCGGCCCCCTCCCACTCCCGCCTGCTTCTCTGCAGGGTCAGCGTCCCAAGTGCTGTTCTCTGCTCGGCTGGGTCTCTGGTGGGCTTCATTTCTGCCCCACTTGACTGGGTATTTTTTAATACTTGCATAGAGAAAAGAGTTATCTTGTTACTTAAAAACTTACTTAAATGTGCTTTTTCTGCCCAGAGCTCAACTGCGAAGGTTTCAGAGTGCCCAGGGAGCCTCCTCTTACGTGTAGGGTGATTCCTAAGAGATGTACTCCAACTCTTGAGTTTAACTTATTTCACTTTTAATTTGTTTCATCACTGAATCCAAGGCCTGTTACTCTGGCAGATTTTATAACGTTTGTGTTTTGGAGTCTATTTAAGTGAAAGATATATGTTAGAAACATATTTGAGATTTTTGTATAACTTTCTTTATGTGAAAGTTGAATTTCCAGAGTTTTGTTTAAATGACAGGGATACAAAAATCGGGATTAGTTGTATTGGTTGACTTTTCAGTTCAGTTCAGTTGCTTGATTGTGTCCAACTCTTTGCAGCCCCATGCTCTGCAGAAAGCCAGGCTTCCCTGTCCATCACCTACTCCCAGAGCTTGCTCGGACTCATGTCCACTGAGTTAGTAATGCTACCGAACCATCTTATCCTCTGTTGTCCCCTTCTCCTTTTGCCCTCAATCTTTCCCAGCATCAGGGTGTTTTCCAATGAGTCATTTCTTCAATCAGGTGGCCAAAGTATTGGAGCTTCAGCTTCAGCATCAGTCCTTCCAGGGAGTATTCAGGACTGATTTCCTTTAGGATGGACTGGTTGGATCTCCTTGCAGTCCAAGAGTCTTCTCCAACACCACAGTTCAAAAGCAGCAATTCTTTGGCCCTCGGCTTTCTTTATAGCGCAACTTGCACAAATACACGTGACTACTGGGAAAACCATAGCTTTGACTACACGGAGCTTTGTCGGTAAAGTGGTTTCTCTGCTTTTTAATAGGCTGTCGAGGCTTGTTGTAGCTTTCCTTCCAAGGAGCAAGCGTCTTTTAATTTCATGGCTCCAGTCACCATCTGCAGTGATTTGGAGCCCAAAAATTGTCTGTCAGTGTTTCCACTCTTTCCCCGTCTGTTTACCATGAAGTGAAGGGACCGGAGACCACGATCTTAGTTTTCTGAATATTGAGCTTTACGCCAACTTTTTCATTCTCCTCGTTCACTCTCATCAAGAGGCTTTTTAGTTCTTCTTCGCTTTCTGCCATAAGGGTGGTGTCATCTGCATATCTGAGGTTATTGATTTTTCTCCCGGCAATCTTGATTCCAGCTTGTGCTTCTGGCAGCCCAGCGTTTCTCATGATGTGCTCTGCATAGAAGTTAAATAAGCAGGGTGACAGTATACAACCTTGACGCACTCCTTTTCCTATTTGGAACTGGTGTGCTGTTCCGTGTCTGGTTCTAACAGTCTCTTCTTGATCTGCATACAGGTTTCTCAGGAGGCAGGTCAGGTGGTCTGGTATTCCCATCTCTAAAAATTTTCCAGTTTGTTGTGATCCACACAGTCAAGAGGTTTTGGCATAGTCAATAAAGCGGAAGTAGATGTTTCTCTGGAACTCTCTTGCTTTTTCCATGATCCAGTGGATGTTGGCAGTTTGATGTCTGGTTCTTCTGCCTTTAGCTTGAGCATCTGGAAGTTTTGCAGTTCATGTACTGTTGAAGCCTGGCTTGGAGAATTTTGAGCACTATTCTGCTAACATGTGATATGCATGCAAGTGTGGTAGTTTGAACATTCTTTGGCATTGCCTTTAGTAAAACCTGTTTGTTACTGTTTTCCTTGACCATAGGAAGTTGCCTTCCAATTTTTTTTGAGCATGTAGGGAAAATTCATCGTAAGACAGGTTTCTTTTGTTATGTCCAGCGCTATGCAGGTAGTAAAATAACATGGGATGTGACTCTCTGCAAGGTGATGTCCCTGGTTCCTGAAGCTTGTTGGTTACTTGTCGGGTGCTTGGCTGATACCTGTCCTGAGGAGGAGGTGAGCTTGGGGGATGCCGTGGCCGGCGGGGGCTCCAGCCTGAGGCCTTCTATCCAGTGTGTGTGCAGGGCCCCACGTCACCCTGAGGACGGGGAATGGACTGCAGTGCATGGGCCTCTGTGCTGGGGAGGGCTGCCCATATGCCCACCTGGGGCTGGGTCTCTCCTGCTCCTCATGTGTGTGGTGGAGTGGGGTGGCCGCAGACAGGGCGGGCTGGGGGCTGCCGTCCGGGGCTGCAGTGTTCTGTGCCTTCATGCGGGTGGAGTCTTGGCGTCCTCTGGACCTTTTGTTTGTTGGGGAATGGCAGCTGTGGGAGGGAGGCTTGGTCAGGCTGTGTGGCCCGGGGGCGGTGGGGGGTGCCGGGGCGTTGTGGTCGTAGCAGGACTGTGGGGTCAGCGGGACACAGCAGCCCCCCACCAGCACCCCCCGTCCTTCTCTGGAGCGAGTCAGCCACTCTAGGGAGTGTGTCTGCCCACGTCCGTTCCATAGCCTCTTCCATTTTACTTACTCTGTTCCGCGTTTTGGTGAAGAGGTCTCAAGTACTAGCGTGTCCACTTCACTGAGCTGGCAAGTGTGTGTGCACGGGGAGAGGCAGGTGAGTTTGAAGCCTCTGCTGGTGAGGGTGAGTGCGGCGGGTCCGGTGTGCGCTCCGCTCTCTGAGGGGCCTGGAGGTGAGGGCAGCAGCTGTTGACGCGCCCTTGCCTGATCTCCGCTTCCAGATCCTGCAGTCCCTCTCGGCGCCGACGAAGACGCTAGAGCAGCAGGTGAACCACGGCCAGCAGGGCCCCGGGAGCACGGGGCTGCTCGGCCAGGTGAAGGCGGCCCCGGAGCCGGCCCCAGCGCCGCAGCCTGTCCTGCACCTGCAGCCCCAGCAGCTCCTGCAGCTCCAGCAGCAGCATCTGGCGCAGCACCCCTTCCCCCCGCCTCCGCCACACCCGTTCCCGCCGCCGCCGGCCCACCCGCACCAGTTCCCCCAGCCGCCCCTGCCGCGGCCCCAGCCGCCCCTGCAGCAGCAGCAGCAGCTCGCCCACCTGCAGCAGCAGCACCTCCAGCACCTGCAGCGCCTGCAGCAGATGCAGCAGATTCAGGCGACGGCGCAGCCGCCTGGCCCGCCGGCCCAGGCCCTGCAGCCCCCGCCGGCCCAGGCGCAGGCGCAGCCCCCACTGTTCGGACACGACCCGGCACTGGAGAGTTAGTAACGTGCATCCTTTCCCTCCCCCGAAACCTTTGTACCTGCTCTGAGGGCGTTTGAGGGCAGGCTAAGGATTTGCGTCAGAGAAATACGTAGAAAATGGGGGCCATAGCTCGGAATCGATAGGTTTCTCGGGTGGTCTGGGCCTCCGTCCATACCCTGAAGTGAACACTGGTGTCCTTGGAACGGCGGGCTGCCGCCAGGACCACTCGGAGCGCTTGGCGCCCAGACACAGACCGTGGTGGCTCCCGGTTTTGAATCCCGTGATACGGGCGATCGGGTAGCTCCACTGTAGCAGCTGCTTTCGCAGGAGCTTTTGCAGAGGTCATCGACGGGTGGAGACGTCATGGGCAGGCGTGACTGACTTCGTAGGTTCACACTGAGCTCTGCAGAGCACGCTTTCTCGTGTTCCGTGCACACGCTCGCAGCGTGCGGGCTCTGGTTCACTTTCCTTGTGTGATTCTGTTCTAGTCCCAGAAGAAGGCTTCCTACTGGGGTGTGTGTTTGCAATTGCGGATTATCCAGAGCAGATGTCTGACAAGCAGCTGCTGGCCACCTGGAAAAGGGTGAGATCACTGAGATACACATACCTGCACACACACACACACACACACACGTGTACCTACGCCTGTACTCACACTGGGTTGGCCAAGAAGCTCGTTTGTTTTTCTGTAAGACAGTTCTGATACTGCTTAACTGACTTTAACTTCATGCAAAACAGTTTAGTTAGATTGTTCTGTGACAGCTGTCTTATCAGCTTGTATTCTTTTAAAAAGTTATCAGAATTGGTGAATTTCTGTGGAGCCATTTTAGTATTGAAGATGAAACAAAGAAATATTCTTGGCATATTATGCTTAATTATTTCAAGAAAGGTAAAAAAAACAACTGAAAAGGAATAAAAGGGAGCTTTGTACAGCATATGGAGAAGGTGCTGGGACTGATCAAGTGTGCCAGAAGTAGTTTGCAAAGTTTTCTGTTGAGGTTTCTTGCTGAACGGTGCCCCTTGGCTGGGTAGACCAGTTGAAGTGGATAGTGAGCAAATCGAGACGTTAGCTGAGAGCGTGTGAGGTGGCCGACATACGCAGGACATCCACATCCAGCACGGAGAATGTGTTGCACCAGCTTGCCTGTGTTCATTACTCTGATGTTCGGGTTCCACACAAGTAAAGCGAAAAAAGCCCTCTTGACCCTTTTTCCACATGCAGTTCTCTACTGAAACGTAACAAAAAACGTTTTGTTTTTAAAACAAACTGTGACCAGCGATGAAAAGATGCTGTACAATAATGAACAAGAGATTTGGGGGCAAGTGAAATGAGCTACCACCAACCACCGCAGAGAAGGTGATGTTGTGTATGTGGAGAGGGCGGAAGGGGGTCCTCTGTTGTGGCTCCACCTGGAAGACCGAACGGTTAGTTCCAACAAGTGCTCCTCCCGATGAGACCAGCCGAAAGCAGCAGTGTATGAAGAGCACCCGGAGTTAATCAACAGAAAACTCACGCTCTTCCATCAACATAACTCAGACCACGTGTTTCTCTGATGTGTGACGACCAGGCAAAAACTGGGAGAGCTTGTCGCGGAAGTTCTGATTCATCCACCGTATTCACCAAACATCGCACCTTCGAATTTCCATTTATTTCAGTCTTTACAAAATTCTCTTATTGGAGAAAAATGCTTATTCCCTAGAAGACTGTAGACAGGCACCAGGAACAGTTGTTTGCTCAAAATGATGGAAGTCTTGGGAGCGTGGGGCTATGAAGCTGCTGGGAAGTGGCAGCAGGCAGGGGGATGAAACTGGGCACGCTGTTCAGTCGAGCTCCTGGGCCGCATTAAAAATACATCTTCTAGTTTAAAAAATCAAAGGAACTTTTTGGCCAACCCAAGAAAGTTCCTGCCCGTTTGGTAACAGTGTTCCCCTCAGTGCCACACAAGCGGGCAGCCGCTGCGGTCGGGATGCTAGCTGGGATGAAAGAGTTCAGAAATTCAGAAGCTGAATTTAACTTCATGCTGCTCTGCTTTCTTTCTTTCCCTTTAGAATAAAGTTTCTTAAAGGCAGCGCTTCTGGCCCCAGGGACCAGTTGGCGCTGTCTGAAGCTTTTCTCGCTGTCCCAGCGGGGGAGGTGCTCTTGGCATCTGGCCTGGGGGTCGAGGTGCAGCCAGCCCCCTGAGACGTGGGACGCCCACAGTGCAGAACAGCTGGTTTATCTAAAACACCCGCAGCGCCCTGTCTCAGAGAGAGGGCATCCCACTCCACCTCCAAGTTCAGATGAAACAGGGCTTAGCGTTCGTCTTTGCTGGGTAGTGCTGGCTGGGAAAGCCCACACTTTGGGAAATACGCTGTCTGCATACGTGGTGGATCTCGTGAGCCCTGTCCCTTCGGAGATCGCAAGGCCCTCTCCCCTGGGTGCAGGAGCTGACTGACCGCGGGTCTCGTGTGTGTGCAGATCATCCAGGCGCACGGAGGAGCCGTGGACCCCACGCTCTCAAGCCGCTGCACCCACCTGCTCTGCGAGAGTCAGGTCAGCGGGCTCTTCGCACAGGTGAGGGCTCGGCTATGCTGGGACCAGGGGGGATCTGAACGACTCTGGGACGGTCGTGCTTGGAAAGGACTTTCTCCCACCTCTGAAGACAGGAAGCCGCTTCTCTCTCATTTCCATCTGCCTTTGGCATGTGGACACCTCTGTGGCCCCCGGCTTCTCTGCCCGTGAGGACTGGGGCGGAAAGGCAGGTTCCCAGTGAGAGGGAGGTGGACACCGTCTGCCCCGGTAGGGCCACCCGCCGGCAGGTTCCTGTCCGGCGGTAATTTCAGGGGCAGTTACGTTTTCGTAACTTGCTGTGTTCTCACAAGAATTCTAATTCTGATGACCGGGAGTGTCCTCTCCTTCCGTGACTGAATTCATTTCCTGGGCTGTCAGCTTTCCTCCCCGCGGTTGGCTCTTGTTCCTGTGTAAACAGTACCAATTCGGGTCGTGTTCAAGTTAACCAGTGACTCTGTTGCAGTTTATTAGTTTAGTTGAGTGCTAAGCTCCTGAAATTCCCATATTGATAGGACTTCCAATAGAGGCGACCTCGTAGTTACACAGCCTCACCGTTCTGTGTGCCGCCTGCGGTGAAGCCCGCAGCGACCGGCCCGCACCGCTGTGTTCGCAGGCGATAAAGGAGAGGAAGAGGTGTGTCACGGCGCACTGGCTGAACACCGTCCTGAAGAAGAAGAAGCTGGTGCCGCCCCATCGGGCCCTGCACTTCCCCGTGGCCTTCCCCCCGGGGGGCAAGCCGTGCTCCCAGCACGTAAGGCTCCCCCGCCTCCCTGCACGCAATAAGCATCTTGTTTCTTTCTCTGTCCTCCTGTAATAGTCACAGATTCCTGACATGTAATGGGTTCTCCCGCGTCTTGGACACTGTTTAATAAATGCCTACTCCGTGGTGGCTCCGACGGTAAAGCGTCTGCCCACAATGCGGGAGACCCAGGTTCAATCCCTGGGTTGGGAAGAAGCCTGGAGAAGGAAATGGCAACCCACTCCAGTATTCTTTTCTGGAAAATCCCATGGATGGAGGAGCCTGGAGGGCTACAGTCTGTGGGGTCTCAAAGAGTCAGACACGACTGAGTGACTTCTCTCACTTTACGATTGTGTGACACCAGGAGCGGCCACAGCTGGCCAGATGTGATCTCCTGTCGGTTCTGGTCAAATAAGCCCAAAACCGGGGTCAGTAAGAACTGCCCGGTAGGCCTAGGTAGCTCTGTTACCGAGATCGGAACAGCGTCGAGCCAACACAGGGAAGCGTTCCTCTGGGTGTGTTTGCTTCCTGTCTCCCTGGCTGGCTCATGTGCAGCACTGTCGCCAGTAACAGCGTTCTCAGAGCTGGTGTCACCAACGTGCTTGTCAAGGAGGAACGGAAACGCATCTGTCTGCGGCAGAACTGACGAAGAGCCACGCCAGGCGGGTTACCCGTCGCTCTCTCTTGAGCTCACTGGGCCTTTCCCCCCAGATTATCTCTGTGACGGGGTTCGTCGACAACGACAGGGACGACCTGAAGCTGATGGCGTACCTGGCGGGCGCCAAGTACACGGGCTACCTGTGCCGCAGCAACACCGTCCTCATCTGCAGAGAGTAAGTGCGGCGCCGCCACGGCTGCCCTCAGCTCGCACGCCCCGCCCAAGTCCCTCGGTCAGCCGGGGCTCCGTCTGGGCCTGCACGGCGTCGCCCAGGTCCCTCGGTCAGCTGGGGCTCCGTCTCTCCCCACATGCCCCGCCTGGGTCCCTCGGTCATCCAGGGCTCTGTCTGGGCCCGCATGCCCTGCCCCGGTCCCTCACTCAGCCGGGGTTCCGTGTGGGCCCGCATGCCCCGCCCCGGGTCCCTTGCTCAGCCGGGGTTCCATCTGGGCCCGCACGCCCTGCCCTGGGTCCCTCGCTCAGCCGGGATTCCATCTGGGCCCCCACTGCGCCACTCCAGGTCCCTCGGTCTGTCCGAGTTTTGGGGAGGGTGTCACAGAGTCTGTTGACAGAATGGCAGTGATGTTGGTGGCGATGCTAGCAGTGAATGAAAAGGGAGGATTCAGGAGGCTGCAGCCAAACCAGGTGGCGGTGCTGAGCTGACAGCCGGCCCGGCGGTGGCCTCGCGTCGCGGGGATGCCTCCTTACAGCCCGGCCAGCTCTGCAGACCCGTCCCTGCCACGTCCAGTGTGAGCAAGTGTGGGCTGGCTTGTGTTAACAGAAGTACAAGTTTGAACACTGATAAGTCTAATGAATGTGTTTTCTCTCCTCTCCTCCCCTGCCGCCCCCCACACCAAAAAAGACCGACTGGTTTAAAGTATGAGAAGGCCAAAGAGTGGCGGATCCCGTGCGTGAATGCCCAGTGGCTTGGGGACATCCTGCTGGGGAACTTCGAGGCCCTGCGGCAGACGCAGTATGGCCGCTACACTACCTTCGGCCTGCAGGACCCCTTCGCCCCAACCCCGCAGCTGGTGTTGAACCTTCTGGGTAAGCAGGCAGCTCCCCGTGGCCGCGGGCTGGCGCGGCAGGTGCCGCTCTTGGCTTCAGGGTGGTGTTGGTTTTCGTCTCATCTGCTTCCTCTTGGTGCTGTCTTCTCTGCGCCGCCCTGACTGTGCTCCAGACGGCCCCTCCAGGGAGTGGTCGCTCCCAGCTGCTGGAACACGCGTTGCCGTGAGGGAGCCCGTCCAGCTCTGGTCCTAATTGCCGCAGTCGCAAGAAAGCCCTCCCTGGTTTGATCCGCGGTCTGCCTGCTTCCCTGGGACAGACCTGGGTGTAATGTCCGCTCTGAAGCTGTGGTGCAGGTGCCAGGCCCTTCCTTGGTGACACGTGTCCTTGAGGGCCCAGCTGGTCCGCCGCCCTCACGCGCTGTGCTCATCACAGACGATTTCTTGGATGCCAGAGCCCCCGAGAACGGGGCTCCCAGAACTGTCCGGGGTGCAGCCCACGCGGGCGGGCGGTGCCTGCACTGGGCCGCAGGCGGGCAGTTTGCTCGTGAGGGACCCGGGGCAGTTTGTCTCATACGGAGCCCTCGGCCCCTGCCAGGCTTCCCTGTGAACTCAGGATTAGTCCTCACGGCTCCCTTCCTGGAGGCCGTCCCCCGAGCCTCTGCGTATCCAGGATGACCTGCACCTGGAGAGGCTTCTCATTTCTACTGTTACTGACACACCATCATTTTAAATTGTTTTTCTGTTGGAATACAGTTGATTTACAACGTTGTGCTAGTTCAGGGGTGCAGCAAAGTGAATCAGTCATATTTGTACATGTATCTGTTTTTTTTAGGGTCTTTTCCCATGCAGCTATTACAGAGTATTGAGTAGAGTTCCCTGTGCTGTATGGCAGGTCCTTATTGTTAACCTGTTTTATATATAATAGTGTGTAGGGGCCCTGAAAAGGCTTTTTTATTGATTACGGGTCCTTTATTTACACAGTATTTCTGAACAGTAACCTGTCTTCTCTCTTCAGATGCTTGGAGAGTTCCGTTGAAAGTGTCAGCAGAGTTGTTGATGGTACGTCAAGTTGGCCACCTTGCTGTGGCATTACTGTGTTACGAAGAAGTAGGGCTGAGTTTGTATCTGTAACTAACTTAGTAGTCGGCTGTCGTGACAAATGAGGGCTGAATCATCTCGCCTGTCGTTAGCCGTTCAGTGCACCCTTTCTCCTCTTCGTTGATGATACTGGGAGTTCCCTGTTCACACACGCGTTAGCCCCATGACTTCTTCAGAGAGCCGTGAAGGCTTGCAGAGCAGAAGAGAGGGTTCGGGAGGCAGGAACTGGGGCGCCGGTGTGTCAGCCCTGGCCGCAGCTCCTCGGTGTGGCGGCGGGCCTCTAGCCCGCGGGCTGGGGTCTCTGGTGGGCTGCCTTCGGGTGGGCTCTTCTGCACTGGAGTGCCGGGGTTGGTTGGTAGGAATAAGTAAGGGCTGCCCTTCACTCAGGGTGGTGGGGTCATGGCCACCTTCACCTCGGGTGGAGAGGCGGTTTCTTCCGATAGTAGGTAAATGAGTGTGCTGTGGGAGAAGGTCTGCATTAGAGGCCAGGGCGAGGCTGGCTGTGGGGGCCTCAGGCACCGGCTCCCCTCTGGGCTTGGCGTCTCCGCAGGTCAGGGCCTCCAGCTGGTGTTAGGAGTGCGGGCACCATGCCCGAGTCCTGGAGTGGCCATCAGAGGCCTGCCTTCGCCTCCAGAGTGCTGTGACCTGACCATCCTGTACCCTCAGAGGGGAACCTCCGTCTTTCTGGAGGGGTGTGATTGCGATCATTATGTTTTCCAAATTCCACTGGGACACAAAAAATATTTGAAGTAAAAAGTGTTTTGAAAAGTTCAAGGTTGAGGATTAAATCTATTACAGGAGCTGAGAGGGGGTAGAGATGTCTTAAAGTACCGTTGGGTCAGGTGAATAGGGAGAGTGGCCAGGGCTCGCTGGGCAGCTTGCGGCGCCCGTGGTCTCTGCCGGTTTTGGAGTGGGGAGTGTTTCTTGCCTGAGATGAGGTGGGTAGAAAGCGCTCAGAAGCTGCTGTGTTACTGGGGAAGCTGACTAAGGTAAATCGTCCTTTACTTACAGGGTGTAAGACTACCTCCCAAACCGAAGCAGAATGAAGTAACTAATATCCAGCCTTCTTCCAAAAGAGCCAGGTAGGAAGAATCACCTTGTTTTTTTAAGGCTGATGATCTTTCCCAGTATGTTCTAGGAAATGGTGGCAGTTGGGATTTACACTTGGAAGGGCTTCCCCGCTGACACTGGTGCTGAGGAATCTGCCTGCTGATGCAGCTGGCATAAGAGGCATGGGTGCAGTCCCCGGTCGGGAAGATCCCCTGCAGGAGGGCATGGCTGCACGCTCCAGTATTCCTGCCTGGAGAAGCCCATGGGCAGAGGAGTCTGGTGGGCTGCAGCCTGTGGGATTGGGTCACAGAGTCGGACACGACTAAGCGACTGAACCACCAGGACTTGGAAGGATCTGCTCCTTGCTTGTCTCGCAGCTATCGTGACAGCTTTTGTTTCATTGCTGGAGACAAACGGGGAATAGCCATTATCTTTCCTTTCTTATTTAAAAAAACAGTCCAATCTTCTTTTATCTTTTTCCTCTCTCTCCGGAACCCCCATTCTGGGAAACGATCTGCTGTGGTGGGACAGTGGCGGGGGTACTGGAGCCCAGCTCTGGGTTTTGCAGTGTGTGCCCGGGAGTGTGCCCGGGAGTGTGTGCCCGGGAGGGGCGGAGCCGCGCCGGGAGGGGCGGAGGCCCTCTGTGGGGCTGGGCGGCGCGTGCCCACACTTGTCTGGTCTTCCTGCTGAAGCTGAGCCGGTGGGGCCGTGCTGAGTGAGGATCTTTTGTCTCCTTAGTCCCCTCCTTCCAGTCCCCACAGCCACTCAGGCTGGGGACCGTTGGATTCTTTAGTAAAAGCCTAATTATGTGACTGTATCCCTCATTCAAATGCTACAGATTTTTTAATTTAATAGACTCTCTCAAATATAACCTAAAAATAGGATTTGAAAAAACTTAAGGAAAGGGAAAAAAGTTTAATGTAAAGTGTATGCTTGAGTCAACCAGCTTTGTCCTGCGTCAGAGCTTCTGGGGTGAAATGGGGCCTGGGGTGAGATGGGAGGTGGTGGGGGGCTGGGACCGCAGGGGCCACTGGGAGCCCCCGCTCCCACCCTCACAGACCCCCAAGGCCAGCGCGGGCTGGGGGAGGGCGCTGGTGAGAGCCTTTTGGGGTGACTTTGTGTAAATGGTGGGGAAGAAAGAGCAAATGAGCCGCTGCGCTTTCCCTTTAAGGAAAGAGAGCCACACACAGGTAAAGCTCTCAGAGCCTCTTAGAGCTCTTGAAACCCCTGCTTGGTAAGGAGCACATTAGGGAAGTAATAGCCGTTCTCTTCTCTGTGTTTCGTAGGATCGAAGATATTCCGCCTCCCACCAAGAAGTTAACCCCGGAACTGACCCCTTTTGTGCTTTTCACTGGATTTGAGCCTGTTCAAGTTCAGCAGTACATAAAGGTGACCTTTCCTTCTGTTTTGCATAAGGACTTTTAGGAATGTTCCTTGCTGTCTGTTTGCTTTAGGCCATCCGGTCTGATCACTTCATGGGAAATAGATGGGGAAACAGTGGAAACAGTGTCAGACTTTATTTTTTGGGGCTCCAAAATCACTGCAGATGGTGACTGCAGCCATGAAATTAGAAGACGCTTACTCCTTGGAACCTGCTTCCCTGGTGGCTCAGAGGTTAAAGCGTCTGCCTGGAATGCAGGAGACCTGGGTTCGATCCCTGGATTGGGAAGATTCCCTGGAGAAGGAAATGGCACCCCACTCCAGTACTCTTGCCTGGAGAATCCCATGGAGGGAGGAGCCTGGTGTAGGCTACAGTCCATGGGGTCGCAAAGAGTCGGACACGACTGAGTGACTTCACTTTACTCCTTGGAAGAAAAGTTATGACCAACCTAGATAGTATATTCAAAAGCAGAGACATTACTTTGCCGACTAAGGTCCATCTAGTCAAGGCTATGGTTTTTCCTGTGGTCATGTATGGATGTGAGAGTTGGACTGTGAAGAAAGCTGAGCACCGAAGAATCGATGCTTTTGAAATGTGGTATTGGAGAAGACTCTTGAGAGTCCCTTGGACTGCAAGGAGATCCAACCAGTCCATTCTGAAGGAGATCAACCCTGAGATTTCTTTGGAAGGAATGATGCTAAAGCTGAAACTCCAGTACTTTGGCCACCTCATGCGAAGAGTTGACTCATTGGAAAAGACTCTGATGCTGGGAGGGATTGGGGGCAGGAGGAGAAGGGGACGACCGAGGATGAGATGGCTGGATGGCATCACGGACTCGATGGACGTGCGTCTGAGTGAACTCTGAGAGATGGTGATAAACAGGGAGGCCTGGTGTGTTGCGATTCATGGGGTCGCAAAGAGTTGGACACGACTGAACTGAACTGAGCCGTCTCTTTAAGCTAACACGTAGTCAGGAGTAGCGTGCAGTAGCAGCGTCATGGTGTGTGCCTACTGTGTCGTCGTGACACCTTCGCCTTCCCGCCTCGTCTTGCTGCGGCGTCCTCCTTAGACGCGTGCTTTCTTGTTAGGACGACTCAGGCGAGGAGGCCAAGAGCAGTCTTGTAATCACACGTTAGCAAAGCCACGCAAATCCCATTTTCATAAGGACTTTAGCTTACGAGAGTAGCTGTGCCCCTTCAGCTTTCCTGAATGAACCCACCATCTTCTCAAGACTTGTTCCCTGGAGTGCAGCGGGCCCAGGGCTCAGCAGTGTATTTGTATTTATTTACATAAATGCACTTCTGGAAGTAACACCAGGAGGGATTGTGGGCTTGTGTTTTGTTATGTGGCTGTCTGGGGAGCGATGGTTAAAGTATGATTGACCTGTATCACAGGAGTCAAACATTTCCCTTTATTTTTTTAAGGAAAAGAAACAACTATAAGTGCTACTATAAAATCCTTTTTTGACCTATAAGATTGGGCGAAAAGAGATCAGCGCTTACATGGCTATGTCTTAGGCCGGTTTTTGTGTCGTCATTTCTGAGAGACCATGTCTTAACATGCGTCACCAGCACTCACTTGGGCGTGGGCGGCCTGGGGCCTCCGCAGAGCGTCCTGCTTCTCACAGGGTGCCGTCCGGGGTCTGCTGAGGGCCCGCTTTACTCCTGACTTGTGCGGCACTGATTAGAGAAATGCTCACTGTCGCTCCCAGTCTCTACCTTGCTCACACAGTGGCGTGGGTCTGGCTTCACCGCCTTCACCATTTTCCGTGGCCCAGAGCCCCAATCACGGTCTAGACAGGTCCCAGCTGCGGGCGGGTGGGTGGCTCTGCAGACAGGATGGTCTCACGTCTGCTCTGTGTTCCCGGCCCGCAGAAGCTCTACATCTTGGGCGGGGAGGTTGCCGAGTCTGCACAGAAGTGCACCCACCTCATTGCCAGCAAGGTGACGCGGACAGTCAAGTTCCTGACGGCCATTTCCGTGGTGAAGCACATCGTCACCCCTGAGTGGCTGGAGGAGTGCTTCAAGTGCCAAAAGTTCATTGGTAAGGGGCCGCATCACACCTCAGGGACCGGGTGCCCAGTTAGGAGGGGTTTGCCTTGAGTCTGTCCCCGTTTTCATCCCAGCAAACACCGAGTTCATTTTTTGTCTGTGAATTATAAGATTCTCTCATGTCGCAGCGTGAAATTTGGTGCCTTTGCGTCTTGCTGTGAAATAGGAAGGCCATGGTGATGGGGGAAGTGCCGGGGAAGAGCTCTGTGGCCCTGCCCTGCCGCTTCCTGACGGTTCGTCCTCCCTGGTATGCTGGCTGTCGAGCAGGGTGCCGGGTGTGGGGCGGTGTACGAGCAGGGCCGGGGCGCCCGGGAGTGTCCTGGAAACGCGGGACGCGCGGCCTGGGGGGTCAGTGTGGGGCACCCACCCCGGGGCAGGCAGGGCGTCTGTGGCGGGACCGTCGCTCCTCCGCGTGCCCCCGCACGCCTCCTGTGGGGCTGCACAGGGCGGATCTGTGCTTGGGCGGTGCCCCGCCTGCCCCTGAGTCGTCTCTAGGGGTCACTTTGAAGTCTGCCCTTGCCACTGCCCCGCGGCTGACTCCAGTCCACCCCGTTCCCTCCCGTCTCCTTGCCGTCTCATCGCCCGCTGTGACCAGTGGCCGCCGGCCAGGCTGGCCTTGGTGTCCTCTCCGCTCTTGCCGCCGCTTGTGACCTCCGGGTAGCTTTTGGCGAAACGAGCATCCTGGGCTCGTCTTAGGCTTTCTTGCCCTGACGCCGGTGCCAGCGTGTCCCAGGGACCCCCACCACCCCCGGTTCCTCAGGGCAGACCGGCTGACGGCGCAGGCCCGGGGGCTCTGGCTGCACGGAGCTGACTGCCACGGTGCGCCTCGTGCCCGTCCGCCTGCTGCCAGTCCTGCAGCACAGGGCTCAGGCACGCCTCTCCCTTCCCACGTCTGTGCTCCCGCAGCGAGATGCCTGCTCCCCGTGTCCTAAACAACCAGCGCCTAGGACGAGTCCCCTGTGCGGAGGCAGCCCCCGATGGCCACCTGGCCACCCCTCTGCCCCTCCCCAACGGGGCTCTGACGGCTTTAACACTGGGTGCTTCCAGCCATGGGGAACGGGCGTTTTGACATTTTGTATTTGTATTTACATAGTTTGAGACGCCAATTGTATAGGTTATTTCTTTAAGGAGTACACATGCTGTTTGCACCGCTGTGGGAAGTTTGATTTTCAAGTTGACTTTTGCCACAACTCCGCAGAGAAGGCAATGGCACCCCACTCCATTACTCTTGCCTGGAAAATCCCATGGATGGAGGAGCCTGGTAGGCGGCAGTCCATGGGGTCACGGGACTTGGACACCACGGAGCGACTTCACTTTCACTTTTCACTTTCCTGCATTGGAGAAGGAAATGGCAGCCCACTCCAGTGCTCTTGCCTGGAGAATCCCAGGGACGGGGGAGCCTGGTGGGCTGCCGTCCATGGGGTCGCGCAGAGTCGGACACGACTGAGGCGACTCAGCAGCGGCAGCACAACTCTGACCAAGTTGATGTGACTCCAGCTGCTCCTCTTAGAAACCCAGGGTTGTCGAGGCCACTGTGCCCCTTTCAGCAGCCTCTCCTTACCCAGGGACTGCTTCCTCTCCTCCACCACAGCTCTTCAGCAGGCCCGGCAACCTTCACCCTGCTGTAGACGCTAAGATTTCAGATAGATCCCTCCATTCCGGTATGTCCCTCGTGCACGACAGCACTTCTTCGTCATTTCTCACCTTCACTTTTAAGACACGCTTCTCCTCTCTCTCCGGGTGCCGTGCCTGCTCTCTAAGGTGTGGCTCTGGGAGGAGGGCGAGCGACAGGCCCAGCGAGAGGCCCTACAGCGCGCCGTCTGGCTCAGCCCCACCCGGGACTGTCTGGTCATGAGGAGGAAATGAAACACTTTTCTGAATGAGATGTATTCATAAGATTAAAACCCTTTGTGATCTTTACTTTTTGACAAATTAGGTATTATTTAAAAATTCTTAGATCCTCAAGATCTGGTAGAACCATTCTTTGTAAACTGCTGTGCGTGTTTGTATGTAAAAGGAGCTTGTTTCTGATACGTCTGTAAAGTGGCTGTTGACTTTCGGCTGGAGCCCGGTGGCTCTGAACTCACTGGTACCTGGGAGCACACGCCGGCTGTGAAGCTGGCTCCTGGGCTGCCCCTCCGCACGGGCGCCCTTCACCTGGGTCTGGGTTGGGGTGCTGTGGCCCCCCAACAGTGTGAAGTTACAGCTGAGGGGGTTGGGAGCCGTCCAGGGGTGAGAGGAGGGTCCGTGGCTTTCGGGACATTTGTTCCTAAAAGCCAAGAAACCCTGGTCCAGGAGAAAGAGTGTCTTTGGCCCGTTTTCGGGAGGAAAGGAACTGAAATACGGTCGGGGAGACTTACTCATTCACGGGTTTCTCCTGGGGCGCCTGGAGCTGGTCGCACGCACTGCACCCCAGCGCCAGGCCCTCTCTGAGGCCGTGCTGTCTTCCTTTTCAGACGAGCAGAACTACCTCCTCCGAGACGCGGAGGCCGAAGTGCTTTTCTCCTTCAGTCTGGAGGAGTCCTTGAGGAGGGCCCACGCTTCTCCGCTCTTCAAGGTATGCCTGGACGGGAGCTCAGCTCGGCTGCTGCGGCCGTGTGGCCGTGGCGACAGAGCGGACGGCTCGCCCCCAGAGAGCCGGGCTCTCCCCCTCTCCCCTGCGCAGTCGGGCCTCCTCCAGGCTGTGTTCCAGAGCTCGGAGAATCGATACGGACAGAGATGCTTTACACATAACCTGGGTTCAAAGAGTGTGTTATGAATAATTTGTAAGAGATTTAAACTTTTTTTTTTTGCTTTTAACAACTATTCTCATAAAACGTTTATTCAGCTGGAAAATGGAGACCATTGAGAAAATATTAACTGAATATGTGTCTAATAATTCTAGACTACACTGTTTAAATGTTTCTAAGATACAACAGTTTGGAAATTTTTTTTGTATCAAACAGTGGCTTAGTAGATTAATAAGGTTATCAGTTTTTTTTTTTTTTTACTCTTAAGGCGCCAACTTAGGAATCAAGAGATTTGTAGTACTGAGCTAAGAGCACATTACCTAAAATAGTCTGTTTTTCTAAATGTTTGAGGAATTTAAAACAAAATGGTACTTTTGGTACAGTTAAGAGTAAGGATGTTAGAAAATTTTAACCATAAAAATCATTTTGTACCCCATCTGAGCTTTAGAAATTGTGAAAAATGTTCTTATTCTGGCCCTTACCACAGAATACCTCACGTCTTACAGGAATGAAAGTCCTAGTCACTTTTCATAATTATAGGTCACACCTAGCATATGAGGGTGCTTGTTTCTGAAATGCCATGTCTGGGTTCTGCCAGGCCCACTTCCTGTGGGGGACTAGGGGGGTCTAGCACCGTTTAGCTCCGTGAACTTAGGCATTTTGTCAAAATTTTGGGGTAGAATGAGAAATTACGCACACTGAAAATTCAGTTTGAAACCAGTACACATACCTTCATTTTTAGGCGAAATACTTTTACATCACTCCTGGGATCTGCCCGAGTCTGTCAACCATGAAAGCGATTGTGGAGTGTGCAGGAGGCAAAGTGCTGTGCAAGCAGCCATCTTTCCGGAAGCTCGTGGAACACAAGCAGAATAAGGTGCACGGGAGGGAGGCGTTGTTGAGTGCCTCGGTGCCGTGCGTGAGGCTCAGTAATGCAGAAGCGGCTTTTCTTTCCCTTAGAGTCTGTCAGAAATAGTTCTGATATCCTGTGAGAACGACCTTCACTTGTGTCGGGAGTACTTTGCCAGAGGGATAGGTATGTTCACTGCTCTGCTGCCTGTTGGCATGGGTGTGGCAGGTGCGTCTGCTTGACGGGTTTTGTCTTTGTTCCTGGCAGATGTCCACAACGCCGAGTTTGTTCTCACTGGAGTGCTCACTCAGACACTGGACTACGAGTCATATCCTTTGGGAAGGCGGTGGGCGGGCCCCTCTCAGCGCTCGGGGAGCCCCCAGGCTAGGGCACACTGCCAGGGCTAGTGGTGGAGCCGCTGGGAGGCCCGCTGAATCCCGAAGGCTGTCCTCTAGAGTGGGCGCTCTCACATCTCTCCAGGCTCTCTGCCGCCCTCCGTGTTTTCGTCCGAAAGCCCGTTCTGTGCTGCCTTTCCTTGGGAAGGAAGAGTTGGCGTAAAGCTCACCTGAGCCGTCCGTGGGTGACCCCTCGGGCCTCTCCTTGTGTCTGCGGCCTGAGAGCAGCTGCGTCGTCCTGCCGCGGGCAGAGGCCTGGGCCTCAGGGCCTGGCAGGTGCCCTGCAGGGGAAGGCAGGGCCCGGCTTCCGGAGCGGGGCTTCGGGCCCCTGGGCTCTGTGTCTGCACAGAGCCTGGTCTGCGCTGCTGTGGGTGGTTTTCCTCAACACGCCTACATATAAGTTCAGCTGACGCCCCTGCGCCGCTGCCAGGAGCCGCGGCCTGCCCCAGCTGCGCCCGCAGACGCCCTTGTTTTCCGGCTGCTCCCTTGGGGACAAGCGTCTTTAAAGCAGGAAGACAAATATATCAGATGCGTTGCATCTTATTTGAGATGCGTGATTCTGTGCTGAGGAAACATGAATCATGCTCTGTGTTACGCGACTTGTAAGAGCCCACGTTAGGCTTTACGACTCGTTTGCCGGGTTTTTAAATGTTCTCACAACACTGTTAATGGAACTTTAGCTGCAAATAGAAATGATGTAAATAAAGACCTTGCTATCTCTAAATTATGGATGTTAAAGATTTGAAATGTTTTGTACTTTTATTTTTATTTCTTATACTCTTTTCTTTTATATTGAAATCTTGCCCACATTTTAAATAAATGTACTTTTGAACTTTACTTAGAATTGAGTGATCCTTTCTTACGACACATTTTTTGGTATAGTTTATAGGGCTTGCATGAAGCTGGATCACATTTTAAGTAATTTCAAGTCAAAGTATTTTCTGGTAGAACTTTCTCTTGTGGGAGTAATTTTCTATCAAGGTGAGACATGAACTCCTGAGCAGAGGTGTGTTCACACGTTAGCAGTTAGGACAGCACAGCCACCAACCCGCCGGACGCACTAGTCTCTCCTGCTCCCGTTCCAGGTACGGCTCTGATACACTTCCTGTCGGCTTGTAAGTGGAGACCACCGTCTCACAGTGACTGCTGACGTTCGAGCGTGTTGAACACACTAAAGGTATTCTCCAGCGCTNTTTTTTTAAAGTTAACATTAAGATTGACAGCTGAGCCCTTCTCTCATGCCAGGCATGTGTCCAGTGCGTGGTAAGCTGGTCTGGCTGGTCTGCACCGTCTCACTTTGCAAACAGGTGGGAGAAACATGGATACGACTGCAGACGGCACACTTGGTAGCCAAACAAGCCTCTCTAGGATCATCTCATACCTCTGCGTAGACAAGTACACGACTTTGAATCCAGATGGCAGAACAGAAGGACGTGGAACTCACCTCCTCCCACAAATACATCTACACACGGAACAGTTCTCCCAGTACCTCCTGGCGGGAAAGCTCAGGCATCAAGGAGCACAGGAAAGATCTCCAGGTAACCCAGGGGGATGAATGGGCAGTGGAGCGGGGGGCGGGTGGAGGGAAGAAGAACCAGGCCTATGGCCCTGGGAGGAAGCTCTGATAGGGGACAGGTTCCGGCCCCCAGAAAGGCCCTCACCCAAGCAGAGGGGGTCTTCAGAGACTCGGAGGAGCACGTAGCAGGCAGGGCAGAGAGCCCGGCAGGGAGGCTATGTGCTGCCTGCACGCAGCTGGTCTCCAGCCGGAGACGTGTGCCAGCTGGTTGGTGCAGGACAGGCCGGGGAGAGGACATGAACAGCCTGAGGGCTAGAGTGTGGCCCCCCTGCAACTGGGGTGGCGTGGAAGACACCCCGGCCGTCGTCAAAGCAAAGCACCAATGTGAAGGGGCGTGTGGGGGGCAGAGTGGGCCCCCGGCAGCCTCCACGGTCCCTAGCACAGCCCCACCACCACGAGCCCCAGGAGCACTCGGAGACCAGCAGGGCCCTCACCTGAGGAGGTGGGGCTGAAATCAGCCTCCCGTGGCACGCGAGTGGCCAGCAGCGGCTCCTTGGCTGGGGCAGGTCGGGCCCGGGCAGCCGTGGGTTTGTGGGTGCACCTGGGGGCCGGGCCAGGCCTGAGCTGCTCCCCAGCTCCCACGGCAGGCCTGGGTGCACAACTGCTGATTTCAGAGGATCTGCACTGGTGTCTGTGAACACAGCACCAAGGGCCGCCTGCCTGCACCCCCTCAGAGGACGGGATCCCAAGCAGACCCACACCAAGACAGAGGGTCATGAAAATGTCAGAAGTGAAAGAGGCGTTCAAAGGAAGCATTCAGGTGTCTGAAGGATTCGTTACAAGAGGACTCCCTCAAGACTGCCGGCAGACTCCTCTTCAGAAACACTGCCGGTTAGGAGGGAGTGGCCAGGTAAGTTCAGAGTCCTAAAAGGGAAAACCCTGCCGCCTAGGATACTCCACCCAGGGGACTGTCATTTAGCATGGAAGGAGAGGACGTTTCTCAGACGTGATGCCACGAGATGAGCCCCCCAGGTCGGAAGGTGTCCAGTACGCTGCTGGGGAAGAGCAGAGGGCAGTTGCGAATAAATCCAGAAAAATGAAGTGACCGGGCCAAAGTGGAAACGACGTGGAGCAACGGCGCGTCCGTCCGTCCATGACTCGAGGAAAATTGGAAGTGGGCAACCAGGAAGATGGCAAGAGGGAACGCTGACATCCTAGGAATCAATGAACTAAAATGGACTGGAATGGGTGAAATTTAATTCAAATGACCGTTATATCTACTACTGTGGGCAAGAATTCCTTAGAAGAAATGGAGTAGCCCTCATTGTCAACAAGAGTCCGAAATGCAGTACTTGGGTGCAGTCTCAAAAATGACAGAATGATCTGTTTCCAAAGCAAACCATTCAGTATCACAGTAATCCAAGTCTGNAATAATTCTAGACTACACTGTTTAAATGTTTCTAAGATACAACAGTTTGGAAATTTTTTTTGTATCAAACAGTGGCTTAGTAGATTAATAAGGTTATCAGTTTTTTTTTTTTTTTACTCTTAAGGCGCCAACTTAGGAATCAAGAGATTTGTAGTACTGAGCTAAGAGCACATTACCTAAAATAGTCTGTTTTTCTAAATGTTTGAGGAATTTAAAACAAAATGGTACTTTTGGTACAGTTAAGAGTAAGGATGTTAGAAAATTTTAACCATAAAAATCATTTTGTACCCCATCTGAGCTTTAGAAATTGTGAAAAATGTTCTTATTCTGGCCCTTACCACAGAATACCTCACGTCTTACAGGAATGAAAGTCCTAGTCACTTTTCATAATTATAGGTCACACCTAGCATATGAGGGTGCTTGTTTCTGAAATGCCATGTCTGGGTTCTGCCAGGCCCACTTCCTGTGGGGGACTAGGGGGGTCTAGCACCGTTTAGCTCCGTGAACTTAGGCATTTTGTCAAAATTTTGGGGTAGAATGAGAAATTACGCACGCTGAAAATTCAGTTTGAAACCAGTACACATACCTTCATTTTTAGGCGAAATACTTTTACATCACTCCTGGGATCTGCCCGAGTCTGTCAACCATGAAAGCGATTGTGGAGTGTGCAGGAGGCAAAGTGCTGTGCAAGCAGCCGTCTTTCCGGAAGCTCGTGGAACACAAGCAGAATAAGGTGCACGGGAGGGAGGCGTTGTTGAGTGCCTCGGTGCCGTGCGTGAGGCTCAGTAATGCAGAAGCGGTTTTTCTTTCCCTTAGAGTCTGTCAGAAATAGTTCTGATATCCTGTGAGAACGACCTTCACTTGTGTCGGGAGTACTTTGCCAGAGGGATAGGTATGTTCACTGCTCTGCTGCCTGTTGGCATGGGTGTGGCAGGTGCGTCTGCTTGACGGGTTTTGTCTTTGTTCCTGGCAGATGTCCACAACGCCGAGTTTGTTCTCACTGGAGTGCTCACTCAGACACTGGACTACGAGTCATATCCTTTGGGAAGGCGGTGGGCGGGCCCCTCTCAGCGCTCGGGGAGCCCCCAGGCTAGGGCACACTGCCAGGGCTAGTGGTGGAGCCGCTGGGAGGCCTGCTGAATCCCGAAGGCTGTCCTCTAGAGTGGGCGCTCTCACATCTCTCCAGGCTCTCTGCCGCCCTCCGTGTTTTCGTCCGAAAGCCCGTTCTGCGCTGCCTTTCCTTGGGAAGGAAGAGTTGGCGTAAAGCTCACCTGAGCCGTCCGTGGGTGACCCCTCGGGCCTCTCCTTGTGTCTGCGGCCTGAGAGCGGCTGCGTCGTCCTGCCGCGGGCAGAGGCCTGGGCCTCAGGGCCTGGCAGGTGCCCTGCAGGGGAAGGCAGGGCCCGGCTTCCAGAGCGGGGCTTCGGGCCCCTGGGCTCTGTGTCTGCACAGAGCCTGGTCTGCGCTGCTGTGGGTGGTTTTCCTCAACACGCCTACATATAAGTTCAGCTGACGCCCCTGCGCCGCTGCCAGGAGCCGCGGCCTGCCCCAGCTGCGCCCGCAGACGCCCTTGTTTTCCGGCTGCTCCCTTGGGGACAAGCGTCTTTAAAGCAGGAAGACAAATATATCAGATGCGTTGCATCTTATTTGAGATGCGTGATTCTGTGCTGAGGAAACATGAATCATGCTCTGTGTTACGCGACTTGTAAGAGCCCACGTTAGGCTTTACGACTCGTTTGCCGGGTTTTTAAATGTTCTCACAACACTGTTAATGGAACTTTAGCTGCAAATAGAAATGATGTAAATAAAGACCTTGCTATCTCTAAATTATGGATGTTAAAGATTTGAAATGTTTTGTACTTTTATTTTTATTTCTTATACTCTTTTCTTTTATATTGAAATCTTGCCCACATTTTAAATAAATGTACTTTTGAACTTTACTTAGAATTGAGTGATCCTTTCTTACGACACATTTTTTGGTATAGTTTATAGGGCTTGCATGAAGCTGGATCACATTTTAAGTAATTTCAAGTCAAAGTATTTTCTGGTAGAACTTTCTCTCGTGGAAGTAATTTTCTATCAAGGTGAGACTTGAACTCCTGAGCAGAGGTGTGTTCACACGTTAGCAGTTAGGACAGCACAGCCACCAACCTGCCGGACGCACTAGTCTCTCCTGCTTCCGTTCCAGGTACGGCTCTGATACACTTCCTGTCGGCTTGTAAGTGGAGACCACCGTCTCACAGTGACTGCTGACGTTCGAGCGTGTTGAACACACTAAAGGTATTCTCCAGCGCTCTCCAGTCCAGTGCCACCACAGAGCTTCAGCCCTGCCCCGCCGTCACTGCACAGCCGTGTGCTCCTCAGACACGGAACTTGCCTCCACGGCAGTAGCTGAGGTGTCTTCCCAGGAGGAGCTGGAATTGGCTCCAGTCTGTCCTCCTGTCGTGTAGTCCCTACCGTTTAATTCCCGAACAAAGTGGAGGGGGGTCATGTGCATTGAACACATAGGAGTTTCACGCCACAGGAGTCGTCAGCACTGCTGGGAGGCTCGGGCGTCGCTCAGTTACGTGGGATGTCCTCCTGGCGCTGACATGGAGCCACGTGGAGTCAGTCCCGCAGTTCACCACTGTGAAGCGAGGCTCCACGCCTGTGGCCTCACCTGTGGCGACTTCCCTGTGACCCATCTCTTGCAGTGTGGGTACCGTTAAGTCTCTCTGCACTTGGGCGTGACACGCTGGTGGTCTACTGGAAACAGTCATCTGTCAAGCTCTTTAAAACACCCCGTTGGCACTTACTTGCATCTGTAACAGACTGTCTCAATGTGTGTCCATTTTGGTTCCTACTTTTGTACCTAAGCAAATAAACTTACTTGCAGAACTGACTCTTCTCATGAACCACGGGTGGAATGAATGTTGATGTGAAAGAATTTAGAATCTGTAAGGTCCTGGAACTGGCAGAAGTTTCATGAGTTGGCACAAAATGTTGATTGCTCAGTGTTCAGAATTATGGGCCTGCTTCTTATACCCTTGAAGGAAAGTGAACGTGATCATGGCATAAAAGCCTCTGGGTAGAGTCTGTGCATCTGTTCAGCCTTTAGTGAAGAGGGGGGTTTGTTTAAGCAACATGCAAGTCTGACTGATTTGATTAACCTTTCAATGAGTGTTTTTTCAAAAGCTGCCAAGAAATACTCCTTAAAAACTCCAGGAGCTGTCTACAGCCAACTGGCCTGCACAGCTGCTGAGCGCTGACTTGGAGGCTCAGAGGAAATCACATATGAAGATTTAAGGAAAAGATAAATCAACTTATTAGGTTGATTAGGTTATAAAATTATTTCTTATAAGAAAGGAAGTCTCTCAGTCCCGTTGTTTGGCCTGACTCAAGATTTAACAAGTATAATGTAGACTACATACATAATTCTAAAGTTTCTAGTAGTCACAATAAGAAAGCTTTTAGATTTTAGTTTCTACAGTTTAATATCTGGTGTTATTTATAAGTAATATTTTAAAAAAATTTTTTTTAATACTTCAGATTTCAGATCACTTAACAATTCAAAAAGTAGATTTACATACCCAAGATATTCTAAGTGTGGGTTTTTTTTAAAGTTAACATTAAGATTGACAGCTGAGCCCTTCTCTCATGCCAGGCATGTGTCCAGTGCGTGGTAAGCTGGTCTGGCTGGTCTGCACCGTCTCACTTTGCAAACAGGTGGGAGAAACATGGATACGACTGCAGATGGCACACTTGGTAGCCAAACAAGCCTCTCTAGGATCATCTCATACCTCTGCGTAGACAAGTACACGACTTTGAATCCAGATGGCAGAACAGAAGGACGTGGAACTCCCCTCCTCCCACAAATACATCTACACACGGAACAGTTCTCCCAGTACCTCCTGGCGGGAAAGCTCAGGCATCAAGGAGCACAGGAAAGATCTCCAGGTAACCCAGGGGGATGAATGGGCAGTGGAGCGGGGGGCGGGTGGAGGGAAGAACCACCAGGCCTATGGCCCTGGGAGGAAACTCTGATAGGGGACAGGTTCCGGCCCCCAGAAAGGCCCTCACCCAAGCAGAGGGGGTCTTCAGAGACTCGGAGGAGCACGTAGCAGGCAGGGCAGAGAGCCCGGCAGGGAGGCTATGTGCTGCCTGCACGCAGCTGGTCTCCAGCCGGAGACGTGTGCCAGCTGGTTGGTGCAGGACAGGCCGGGGAGAGGACATGAACAGCCTGAGGGCTAGAGTGTGGCCCCCCTGCAACTGGGGTGGCGTGGAAGACACCCCGGCCGTCGTCAAAGCAAAGCACCAATGTGAAGGGGCGTGTAGGGGGCAGAGTGGGCCCCCGGCAGCCTCCACGGTCCCTAGCACAGCCCCACCACCACGAGCCCCAGGAGCACTCGGAGACCAGCAGGGCCCTCACCTGTGGAGGTGGGGCTGAAATCAGCCTCCCGTGGCACGCGAGTGGCCAGCGGCGGCTGCTTGGCTGGGGCAGGTCGGGCCCGGGCAGCCGTGGGTTTGTGGGTGCACCTGGGGGCCGGGCCAGGCCTGAGCTGCTCCCCAGCTCCCACGGCAGGCCTGGGTGCANGGAGTGGGTTGCCATTTCCTTCTCCAGGGGATCTTCCCGACCCAGGGATCAAACCCAGGTCTTCCGCATGCAAGCAGACACTTTAACCTTTGAGCCACAAGGGAAGCCCATTCAGGTATGACCTAAATCAAATCCCTAACAGTTATACAGTAGAAGTGACAAATAGATTCAAGGGATTAGATCTGATAGATGAGTGCCTGAAGAACTGTGGATGGAGGTTTGTGACATTGTGCGGAGGCAGTGATCAAGTGATCCCCAAGGAGAAGGAATGTAAAAAGGTGAAATAGCTGAGAAAAGAGAAGAGAAAGGCAAAGGAGAACAGGGAAGATAGACCCATCTGAATGCAGAGTTCCAAAGAAAAGCAATGAGAGATAAGAAAGACTTCCTAAGTGATCAATGGAAAGAAATAGAGGAAAACAACAGAATGGGAAAGACTAGACATCTCCTGAAGAAAACTAGTGATACCAAGGGAACATGTCATGCAAAGATGGGCTCAGTAAAGGACAGAAATGGTAGGGACCTAACAGAAGCAGAAGATATTAAGAGGGAGCAAAAATACACAGAAGAACTGTACAAAAAAGATCTTCATGACCCAGATAATCACGATGATGTGATCACTCACCTAGAGCCAGACANTGATGGCATCTCTTTGGCTTACCATTCAATATTCAATATCACATCTGTGGCCTGGCACACAGTAGGGGCTTTGTAAATATTTGGTGACTGGAGAATCTATAAATATATGAAAAGTATTTTAAAAATATTGTTAATACTGCCTGCTATCTTATAAACAATTTTTTGCTATAACTAACTTTGAACAACTAAACTGCTGAAACTAGTTGGAGATGGAAAGCAGAATATTATGTTATGGCGCAGAGATAAAATGGCATTGAGATACTCAGTGTGCTCTGTTGATGAGACTCTCCCTCCATCTCAGATCTGTGATTTTCTCTAGGTAGCTTCTTGACTCATTTCTCTTAACTTTTAAATAGCAGACCATGCAGATTGGCTTTTTCAACTTCAGTCTTAAAAAGGTAGAAAGCATGGTAACTGTCCAGGTTCTCCTAGAGAGGATGAATATATCTCTCAATCCCAATTTGTAGGCAATCGATTTTGTTTGACTCAGCAAAGATTAGCATATGAACCACTACTGCACCCTTAAGTATGTTCAGCATCATGGCTGGAAGAGTGGAATTTGCCTGTAAATTTAGGGAAGGAGTAAATACCAGAGAAAGAAAGACACATTGTAGCTTATAGGATAAATCAATGAGTGTCTCCCTCAGTTAACATATTAAGCCTTTTACATGCTATGATTACACTTACCCCTCAGAAGAATATAATAAATTAGTACTATTATCCTATTTCACGGATTAAGAAACAGTTTTAGAGGTGGTAAATAATGTGGATATGAATCTATTTCATTGCTACTCTAAGGTATAAATATCTACACTGAATATGTAAATACTTCAGTTCAGTTCAGTCGTTCAGTCTGGCAGCACGCCAGGTCTCCCTGTCCATCACCACTCCTGGAGTTCACTCAGACTCATGTCCATTGAGTCAGTGATGCCATCCAGCCATCTCATCCTCTGTCGTCCCCTTTTCCTCCTGCCCCCAACCCCTCCCAGCATCAGAGTCTTTTCCAATGAGTCAACTCTTCACATGAGGTGGCCAGAGTACTGGAGTTTCAGCTTTAGCATCATTCCTTCCAAAGAACACCCAGGGCTGATCTCCTTAACCTAGACAGCATATTAAAAAGCAGAGACGTTACTTTGCCAACAATGGTCCATCTAGTGAAAGCTAGAGTCTTCCCAGTAGTCATGTATGAATGTGAGAGTTGGACTATAAAGAAAGCTGAGCGCTGAAGAATTGAAGCTTTTGAACTGTGGTGTTGGAGAAGACTCTTGAGAGTCCCTTGGACTGCAAGGAGATCCAGCCAGTCCATCCTAAAGAAAATCAGTCCTGAATATTGACTGGAAGGGCTGATGCTGAAACTCCAGTACTTTGGCCACCTGACGTGAAGAACCGACTCATTGGAAAAGACCCTGATGCTGAGAAAGACAATAGGCAGGAGGAGAAGGGAATCACAGAGAATGAGATGGTTGGATGGCTTCATCAGCTTGATGGACATGAGTGTGAGCAAGCTCTGGGAGCTGGTGATGGACGAGGAAGCCTGATGTGCTGCAGTCCATGTGGCCACAGAGTGGGACGCGACTGAGCTGATCTGAAGTTGGGCGTGTGTGTGCTCAGCTGCTCAGTTGTCTCTGCCTCTGCCACCCCAGGGACTGTGGCCCACCAGGCTCCTCTGTTCTCTTCTTGGGCTTTCCCAGGCAAGAATACTGGAGGGGGTGCCATTTCCTACTCCAGGGCATCTTCCTGACCCAGGGACCATACACACGTGTCTCGTCTCTCTTGCATTGGCAGGTGGATTTTTTACCACTGAACCAGCTGGGAAGCCCGGAAGTTACCACTGAACCAGCCGGGAAGCCCGGAAGTGAAAATAGAATCTGCAAATTAAAAAACAAAAGACTCCCTATGAAGCAAAGTGCAGGACCTGATGGCTTCGCATGGGAATTCTGCCAAACAAGCAAAGAGCTCCTACCAGTTCTACTCAGACTCTTCCAGAAGACTCAAATGGAGGGAGCACTGCTAAGACACTCTGAAGCCAGCGTCACCCTGATCGCAAAATCAGAGACGCTGCCGAGAAAGCCGCAGGCCAGTGTCTGATGAATACGTTGTAGTTGTTTGATTCGTCTTTGACGAGTATAGATGCTACAGTTCTCAACAAATTAGCAAGCCAAATCCAACAAGACATAAAAAGGGTCATACACAATGACCAGGTCAGTTAAATCCCAGCACTGCAAGGATGGTTCAGCGTACGCAAAATTAATGTCACACACCACAGCAACAAAAGCAGACGAAAGCCATGACCCCGTCATCCTCAGTGGACTCAAAAAATGCCTCTGCAAAAATTCAGCATCCACTCATGATTTTAAACAACTTACAAAACTGGGTATAGAGGGACTGTATCTCAACATAATAAAAAACCATGGCAAACCCACAGATAGTGTAATGCTCAACAGTGGAAAGTTGGAAGTCTTCCCCCTAAAATCTGTAACAAAGAACTCACCACTTCTGTTCGACAGTACTGCAAGTCCTAGCCACAATAAGAAGGCCAGAAATAAGCGTATTTAAACTGGAGGGGAGCGGTGGAACTGTCACGATATGCAGAGGATATGATACTGTATAGAAAACCCTGCAGCCTCCACACAAAAACTCCCAGAACTGAGAGATTAATTCAGTAAGGCAGCAGCATACAAGACTAACATACAGAAATCGGTTGCATTTCTTACATTAAAAATGAAATATCAAAAAAGGCATGTTTAAGAAAAAACACTCCCTTTTAAAATTGCCTCCCCCACCCAAAATACAGTACTTAGGAATAAACCTGATCAAGGAAGTGAAAGAATTATACACTGAGAATTAATATAAAACATTAATAAAGGGTCCCTCTGTTCACCTCAAACTATCACCAACATTGTTAATCAGCTATATCCCAACATAAAAGGTTTAAAACAATAAAAGGGCTAAAAAATATTAATAATGGAAACTGAAGACGGCTGAAAGTGGGAAGATACCCCGAGCTCTCGGATTGAAAGTGAGTGTTAAAATGGCCATACCACTCAAAGCAACCTACAGCGTTAATGCGATCTGTAGCAAATTGCGCAGGACATTTTTCACAGCTAGAATAATCCTAAAACCTAGGTAGAAACATAAAGACCCAGAACTGCTAAAACCATCTTGAAGAAAAAGAACAAACCAACTCACTCCAGTATTCTTGCCTGGGAAATCCCATGGACAGAGGAGCCCGATGAGCTACAGTCCACAGGGTTTGAAGGAGTCAGACTCAACTTAGCAACTAAACAACCAGCTATCCCCTTAGATAACTTTCCTTGGAAAAGGACAGTGTTCTAAGATAAATACTACTGCCCGTAAGCCAAGGCTTGGGTCTCCTTCGTCTTATTGTCTGATGGTACCAGGTGGTAGTGATGACAACCATCACATGTAATTTCCCGCCAAAGACAGTTACGCCGGCAGTCTCAGCACAGGCCGACAGGTTCACACCCCAGTCAACTGCTCAGGCACCCCAGGCGGCACAGGGGGAAAGAATCCGCCTGCTAATCCAGGAGACGCAGGAGATGCGGGCCCCATCCCTGTGTGGGGAAGATCCCCTGGAGAAGGAAATGGAACCCACTCCAGTGTTCTTGCCTGGAGAATCCCAGGGACGGAGGAGCCTGGTGGGCCGCAGTCCATGGGTCGCAAAGAGCCCGACATGACTTAATCGACCAAACTACAACAGTGGCGGCCCTGGTCAGGCTCCCTGAGAAGCGCCTGTAAGAACATGGCCTGTCCACAAAGAACAACAGACGCAGCAGGAACCAGGCGTGCCAAGGACCAGCCGGAGCAGCAGCGAAGCCTGGGGGAGGACACGGCCCTCAGGAGGGGCTGCAGGGCCCCCCGCCCCGGACGCCCCCAAGGCCTGGGAATGCAGGTGGCACTCGCCGAGAAGCCCAAATGGGCCAGGTCTGCCTGAAGCCGACCTTACCTGGTGTCTCCAAAATGGCAGGCCTGTGAAGACAGCGGGAGTCAGTGGTCCTGAGCACCAGGTCCCAGGGGAGGCTGTGCAGTCGGTCCCCACCCGTTCCTCCTGGGGCTGCTCAGCCGAACGCAGAGACGCCAGGGCTTGCTCACAAGGCGGCAGAGCAGGAGATGGAACAATCAAGTCTGCCTCCCAGAAGGCCTGGGGCTGGGGCGTTTACAGGGTAANACCAGGTCCCAGGGGAGGCTGTGCAGTCGGTCCCCACCCGTTCCTCCTGGGGCTGCTCAGCCGAACGCAGAGACGCCAGGGCTTGCTCACAAGGCGGCAGAGCAGGAGATGGAACAATCAAGTCTGCCTCCCAGAAGGCCTGGGGCTGGGGCGTTTACAGGGTAAAGAATTAGGAAGCCACACCTGGGGAGCCCGGGGAAAGGTGATTGGAAAAAGGTGTGGAGTGGTTCCACAGGGGCTCACGGGGCCTCAGGCCGCCCCACGTGCCGAAGGCCCCGGGCACTCGTGCAGGCCCAGCTGGACGGGCCCTGGGCCCATCCAGCTGCAACCAGCTCAGTGCCAGNGAATTAGGAAGCCACACCTGGGGAGCCCGGGGAAAGGTGATTGGAAAAAGGTGTGGAGTGGTTCCACAGGGGCTCACGGGGCCTCAGGCCGCCCCACGTGCCGAAGGCCCCGGGCACTCGTGCAGGCCCAGCTGGACGGGCCCTGGGCCCATCCAGCTGCAACCAGCTCAGTGCCAGCCGGGCACAGCTGACCCCCCAGTTCCTAGGAAACAGCCGCACAAAGGCAAGCACATTCCTGTGGAGGCGCCGAGCTGCCTGCAGGACGCACGGGTCCCCACTGCCCTGAGGGGCGCAGGCAGGGGAGGGGGCTTCAGAGTAGGGTGAGCCGCAGGGTCCCGGGGGCGGCCGCGCTGCGGCCCTGGGGGGCCTGGGCATCCCCTGCACACGAGGCCCAGGCCAGCCGCTGGTCCCCGGGGTTCTCGGGACCCGGGGCGCCCCCGGCCTGTCTGGACGTGGACTGCAGGCACAGCTGCCCCGGGGCAGGGGCCGACGCTGCCCTGTCGGGGTCTCAAGCTCCCCCGAGTCCTTGGCTGCTTCCTGGCCCCAGCGGGCCCATGACGGGGGCCCAACCAGACAACTGGGGCACGCTGGGAGTCCCCGAGCCAGGCCTCTCCCGCCCCGGCCCCTGTGGGCCCCAGGCGCAGTGTCAGCTCCCGCGCGGGTGGGGGCCCATGACAGGGGCCCAACCAAACAACTGGGGCACGCCGGGGGTCCCCGAGCCAGGCCTCTCCCGCCCCGGCCCCTGTGGGCCCCAGGCGCAGCAGCTCCCGCGCGGGTGGGGGCGGCGGGTGAGTGATCCCTGGGCGGGCGCTCCCTTTGCTGGCCGCAGCTCTGACTCAGGCCTGGTGGGGCCCTCCCCCCCGGGGCACAGGCTCCGCCTGCTGCTCCCCCAGCCCGGTGTCTGGAAGGCGTGGGGCAGCCCCCCTGTGACCCTGGCCTGAGGTCCCCCATGGAGTCCCGCTCCCCTGCCCTGCTTCTCGGACACGCGCCCCGGGGACCCACGGCCCACCCAGCACTCCCCCACGGGCTGGAGCCCGCCCACCTCCAGCCCAAAAACCTGTTTCCCAGAGGTTCTTCAGGATGCAGATTAAGAGACTTGGAATGCAAACTGTCAGGCATCCTTCCAGCTCTCTGGGTGAGAAGAGGCTCCCAGGCATCAGGAATCACGCCACCCACGTCCTCATCTCCCCTGAGCTGGCCGCTGCCTCCTGAGGGGGGCCGTGGGGGCCCAGAGAGGCCAGGACACCTGCCTGGGACACACAGCGGCCGGCAGGCAGGTGGAGGGCGGCCCTCTGAGCGCGGAGCCTGTGGCCAGCAGGCTGCACCCCTCCCGTCTGCCCTCTCGGCCTCTCTGGGAGGCCAGGGGACCGGACGCTGGTCGGGGGCCAGCCCGGCTCCTCGGCCAGCCCATCCTTGCTGGGTGGCTTTATACCCCACCGCTCGCTGACCGTCAGAAGGGCCTCTGTCCACTCCATCCTGGGAGGTGGGATGGGGTGTTCCCATGGGCAGTGAGCCTGCCCGACCCTCTCCGGGTTGTCTGCCTAGAAAATCTCCCCCTGCGCCTGGTGGGGTATTCTGGTAGAAACCACAATGCCAGGAGCAAAGATGGCTCCCTCAGGCCCAACTGTCCTGGGACCCGGGTTCCCAGGCCATGCCTGACTTCCAGTGAGGCTGAACAGAACCTGGAGCAGACAGAGGTTTCCGGCCAGGGCCAGGAAGGAGGGTGGGCGGGCGGCCCGCGCTCAGGAAGCCCAAAGCACGGGAGGGCTACACCTCCTGAAGGTCAGTGAGCTGCTTTGGGGGTTTTCTGGAATTAAAAGAAAGGCCTTCAGTTGCCTGTAGGAAGCCCTGACAGACCCAGGAGCACGTGTCTGGGGGTGGTGGAGCAGGCCCCTTAGCCCCGTTCCTGCGGGCCTTCCCATGCAGGTGTGGCCGCGGGCCCCACAGCCTTTCCCTGAGCCGCGAGCCGCCAGCAGGGCCGTGGATGGCTCCTGGCTCCACCGAGGTGCACACTGGGAGAATCCAGACGGGAGCCCGGAGGAAGTGGGGAGCCCTGCAGGGTCCGGGGGGCTGTGGCCGCCCCTTGCCAGAAGTGTATAGATCCCTCCAGGGGCAGCCTGGCTTCTGGAGTGGCCTCTCCCTGCAGGGGTCGGGGTGGGAGGACAGGCCGGCTCACGGACCCCCAGGCCGTCCCCTTGGGTTCTGGTCACCCCTTCCTCCCCGACACCCAAGCTGTCCCTTGGCAGGAAACCCCGCGTTAGGGGCTCAGTTGCGTCACTGCCCCCATCCCCCTCCCCATCCTAACTCACCCGCAGGGGCTTTGGATGGATGGGACCTTCTCCAGGGGTCTTTGCTCCACCATCACAGGTGATCAAGAGAATTAAAAGAAAGGCCTTCAGTTGCCTGTAGGAAGCCCTGACAGACCCAGGAGCACGTGTCTGGGGGTGGTGGAGCAGGCCCCTTAGCCCCGTTCCTGCGGGCCTTCCCATGCAGGTGTGGCCGCGGGCCCCACAGCCTTTCCCTGAGCCGCGAGCCGCCAGCAGGGCCGTGGATGGCTCCTGGCTCCACCGAGGTGCACACTGGGAGAATCCAGACGGGAGCCCGGAGGAAGTGGGGAGCCCTGCAGGGTCCGGGGGGCTGTGGCCGCCCCTTGCCAGAAGTGTATAGATCCCTCCAGGGGCAGCCTGGCTTCTGGAGTGGCCTCTCCCTGCAGGGGTCGGGGTGGGAGGACAGGCCGGCTCACGGACCCCCAGGCCGTCCCCTTGGGTTCTGGTCACCCCTTCCTCCCCGACACCCAAGCTGTCCCTTGGCAGGAAACCCCGCGTTAGGGGCTCAGTTGCGTCACTGCCCCCATCCCCCTCCCCATCCTAACTCACCCGCAGGGGCTTTGGATGGATGGGACCTTCTCCAGGGGTCTTTGCTCCACCATCACAGGTGATCAAGTGTAGATACGGCCGGCAGGGTGGCTCCTGACCAGGGCAGAGGTGTCCTCATGGAACAGGGAAATGTGGACGCGGGCAGGCTAGCTGAGGCTGTCTGAGAGTCGGAGGTCTCCCACCCCAACGGAGGGACCCCCAGAAGCCGGGAGGAGGCCCACGCCCCAGCACCGCTGTTAGGGGAAGCACGCTGACCCGGACTGCCCTCGCTGGCCAGGCACCACGGTCACCACTTGCATGAGCTGTTTTACGACAGGAGGGCCTGGTAAGGAACACGGAACTGATAAGCCACCTCCCACTGGAAGCGCTCGGGAAAGGTCACCACGTGTCCGACCGCCTCCCAGAATGCTCCTCTCTGGCGTCCATCTTGGCTGAACAGGGCATACACCACCAGGAAGACCCTGAGTCAGGATGATTGGCTAAAGACAACCCGGAAACCCATCCTGTCTCCATGAAACCCGAGACGGCGAGCCACGTGGCAGAGCTGTTCTCCTGGGTTCCCTTCCCCTCCTGCTCTCCACCCGGGCGCCCTTTCCCAATAAAATCTCCGGCTTTGTCAGCACATGTGTCTCCTCGGACAATCCATTTCCGAGTGTTAGACAAGAGCCCAGTTTCGGGCACTGGAAGGGGTCCCACTTCCTGCAACACCTCCATCGCAGACTTTTGACCTCTAGCGTCCCGAGAGCGTACATTTCTGCCACTTAAGCTGCCCGGTTTGGGGCGCTTTGTTAGGGCAGCCCCCGGGCAGCTGGGACCCCTGCCAGGCTCATCTGGACGAATGACGGACTCGAGCGCAGGAAGACCAGTCGAGCTCCTGGCCCTGCCGCCAGGGCACAGGGGAGGAGGCCCAGAAAGGCTGCCCATGGAGCCCGCCTGCTCCCCTCCACCCCCCGCACCAGCCTGCCCCACTTCCAGCCGGGCTGTGGATGAAGCAGGGCCGCTCTGAGAGGGCAAACGGGGAAGGGGGGCAGAGAGAGTCGGTTACTTCTCCAGGCGGAGGAGCTCAGCCCTGAAACTCCTGTGTAACTGATGCATCATGCCAGCTCTGAAGCCGCCGCCTGGTCCCCAAGCCTGGTTCTTGAATCATCGAAGACGGACCTGCTTTGTGCTGAAGCACCCAGGGCCGTGTGTCGTGATGTTGATGAGGCCTGATGAGTTTTGCAGGACCGCGAGCCATGGGGGCCCAGGGGCTGTGACCCACCCGCCGCTCACAGCCTTTGACTGGCAAGAGGCTCCCCAGGAGCTCAATACAGCTCCTGTCCCCGCAAACAGCAGCGCATTCCCCCTGCAGGTTGGGAGTCCCAGGGCATGAGGCCACATGGGGGTCCCATCTCCTGGAGCAGCGCCCCAAAAGCTCTTCCTGTGGGACGTGAGAAGCCCACGTAGAGCAGGACTGGGCCGGGGTCGGGGGTTTGCCGGGGCTAGGGTGCAGTCGCACTCCCCGACCCCAGGTGTGTTCCTCCGTTTCTGCCTCTCCCAGTGTGAAGTGCCCGCCTCGTGCCCCGAGGGTCTTGCTTGAGCTCCAGGGGCCAGAGAGGAGGAAGGAGAAGGCAGACGGGGCCTCTTGAGGGTGTCATGAGTGCTGGCTGCCCCGTGGCAGCTCCGCATACCTGCCAGTGGCCAGAGACCCGTCCAGGGGAGTCTGGCCCGCGGCGCTGGCTCCCGGGGGCGGTTCCTGTGGTCACAGCTGGTCCTCCAGCATGCTGGATGTTTGGGGCCAAAGCGTACACCCTGGGGACACCTGCTCAGGTCCCGTGGGGCCGCGTCCTTCAGTGCGGTGCTTCGTGTTTCCATGTGTCCGCACCGTACCACCATCCTGGGTCTGGAGGTCTACGTTACAGAGAGGCACAATGGAGGCTGACGTGTGACCTGCTCAGGATGCTCTGCTTCCAAACGTTACTTCCAAACCCTCAGGGGCTTCAGACCCTGGCCTGGGACAGATACAGCGTCTACTGCTTCCTAGGCTGATCCACTGAGATCCCAGGAAAGAGGGCTGACCAGAAGGGGACTGGAGGCATCCACGGATCGGTCGTTTGCTTGGAACCAAGACTGTGACACCCATTTCCAGAAAACCTGGCTCTGGACTGGGGGCTGGGCTTGCCCCCCTCACACACCCAGAGAATTGTGTTAGACCCTGGAGGGGGGCCTGGGCGTCACTCAAGAAAGAAATGGTGACTGTGCTGCCTTAGGGCTGCGGCTGCCTTGCTGTGTGACTTTGGGCAACTCCCTTGCCTTCTCTGGTCTTCTGATCCCCTATCTATGGAGTGAGTGATGGGATTCAGACGGTGGTTGGCTTCTTTGAGCCTGTGGTTTGCGGAAGGGAGCCCAGGCGTCTCAGGGCCAGCGCCCGGTGGCCTGCCTGTCCTGATGCTCTGAGAAGCTCCCCCCGGGGGGCCGTGTCCCCGAGGCTGGCTCCTCCAGCCCCAGGGTCCCTGCTTCTGCTCAGCAGCTCTCCTGAAACCTTTCTCTCAGGGACGCCAGGTGAAGATGAGAACCTCGGATTTGGACGAACGTGTGTCTCCCTCCCGCCCCAAGTTCACCTGTTGAAGCTCTCACGCTAACAGGACAGTTCTTGGAGACGGACCTTTGGGAGGTGGCTGGTACAGATGAGGCCCCACGATGGGACTGGTGGTGGTGGTGCAGTTGCTCAGTCGTGTCCGACTCTTGCGACCCCATGGACTGTGGTGCGCCAGGCTCCTCTGTCCACGGGGATTCTTCAGGCAAGAACACTGGAGTGGACTGCCACTGCCTCCTCCAGCACGGCGGGGTTAGGGGCTCTATAAGACAGAGAAAGGCCTGGACTCTCCCTGCTCTCTTGGGTGCAGACGCAGCCAGAGGATTGATCTGTGATCCAGGAAGGGGGTCTCCCTGGGAATCTAACTTGCAGCGCCCTGATTGTCAGCGTCCAGCCTCCAGAGCTCTGAGAACTCGGCTTCTGTTGTCCAAGTCATGAGCGGACTGCTACCCACCCACAGCAGAGCCAGCAGAGGCGGCTTCCTCAGGGCTCCCGGAGCTGGGGGTCAGCTGCCCTTGTGTGTGCTCAGCGGATGCCGGAGGCAGGCGGGGGGCAGGACAGCTCTGTCGTGGGAGGGGGCTTAGGGGTGCCATGGCAGGGGCTGGGGCAAGGCTGCATGTGGGGCTCCCACATAACTGCCGAGGGGAGCGTGTTAGGCTCTCCCAAGCTGGTCCTACATTGGAAGTGGGGGCAGAATTCAGCCTGTACACACAGCCTGGACGTCCTCAGCGTCCACACCGGGTGCTAACAGGCTTCCTGCTCTTTCCTCCTGTGACTGGCCTGAAAGCGCACAGCCACAAGCTGCCGGAGGAGGGCCAAGGGCCTCCCTGAGAGGCCCCTCTAGCCTCTCCTGGGACCCTGAGGTTTCTAATGGGTTTCAGGGAGGTGACCGATCCTTCGTGAGATCATTTTTCTGGGACTGCCAGATCAGGCAAGAGAGGAAGGGGCTTGCTTCCAGGCCAGGGATATACATGGCCCCCTGCCCACCTCCATGGCACCTCTGTGAATGGGGCAGGCTCACCCCAGGAGATGCGTCCCGGGGTCAGGGCTGTGCTCCCTGCGCAGGGCTCTGGAGTGCCGCAGCTTTGTGGCCTCATTCCAACATTTAGAAGCTAATTTAAACGTTTCCAGTGGTCACGTATGGATGTGAGAGGTGGACTGTGAAGAAGGCTGAGTGCTGAAGAATTGATGCTTTTGAACTGTGGTGTTGGAGAAGACTCTTGAGAGTCCCTTGGACTGCAAGGAAACCCAACCAGTCCATTCTCAAGGAGATCAGCCCTGGGTCTTCTTTGGAAGGAACGAGGCTAAAGCTGAAACTCCAGTACTTTGGCCACTTCCTGAGACGAGTTGACTCATTGGAAAAGACTCTGATGCTGGGAGGGATTGGGGGCAGGAGGAGAAGGGGACGACCGAGGATGAGATGGCTGGATGGCATCACGGACTCGATGGACATGAGTCTGAGTGAACTCTGGGAGATGGTGATGGACAGGGAGGCCTGGCGTGCTGCGATTCATGGGGTCGCAAAGAGTCAGACACAACTGAGCGATGGAACTGGACTGAACTGAAATCTGAAATAAGCAGCCACACTCAGGTGCGTCACACAAGCCACTTCAAACACACAGGGCAGGCGCTGGGTCCAGGCCTCCCCTGAGGCCTTCTCCTCCATCCCTGGGGGAAGTCAAGGGTGTTTGAGTGGAACCGGGTGGTCCCACCCAGGGGTCAAGGTCAGGGTCTGCTCTCAGGGCCCATCTTATTGCTACACCCAGTGTTTCCAAATGTGGGGAACATGTGTTCTCGTGCAAAACCGTCAAGTCCCACCCGACAGGGAGGTGGTGTCCTTCCTGGGAGGGGGTGGAGGCTGGGGCTGCAAGTGTGAACGTGGGTGCCAGGGTGAGCATGTCTGACTGGGGCGCGCCCAGCTGTGTCTTGGCCCTTGGTCGGGAGGGGTGCCAGCATCCAGCACAGGAGACCAGACGGATGGCAGGTTTCTCTGGGGCAGCGGGGGCTCGATGGTTTGGACGGTTCAGTTTATCAAGCTCTCTGCTTCCAGGCTGGGCTACATCAGACTTACTGACTTAAAAACAACAACAAAGTGAATGAATTTCTAGCAGATGCAGGTTTGCTAACACCTTCTAGCGAGCAATGCAGGGGCCTCAATGGAGAGCCAGTGTTACTGCTAGTACTGGGGAGGGCCTCTATGTCTTCCCCTTGAAACTTCAGACACGAAACTCAAATTCACGTCCCTGGTTGATCTGGGACTTTGATGGACTGAACCGGTCCCACCCTTTCTACCATCAGGGCTACTGCTACTGTCGACGCGGGTTTTAGGAGACACAGACCCCTGAGGACACATCAGACCTGGTCAGGGCCCAGTGAGGACCGTGAAGACTTCGGCACACTGTTGGAGGTGAAGGGGTGGAGGATAAGCAAGAAGAGAGCTCTCGAGTGGTAAAATAATGTTTTATTCCATGGATGAGCAAACAGTACCATGCCACGCCTCACTCCCTCCTGCCAGACCTCGTGGCCAGAGCCGGCCTCCCCCTTCAGACTGAGCTGGCTGTGCCCCCTGACAAGACAAAAAAGCATGGCCAGGTAGCATCGGAGCGGTCCTGCAGGCAGCACCTTCATCCTTTTCCCAAACGCTGATGCGTCACCTGAAACATGAAATCCCATGACGGAGATCTTCCAGTCGAACCAAGTGCAACTGACATTCAGAGCTCGTGGAGATGAAACGCAAACCCCCGAACACCAAAGAGCGACACCGACCCGTCTTCTCTGCAGACGAGGATGTCAGGGACCCCCGCTCCCCAGCGGGGGCGGGACTCGGGGACATCGGGACTGACGTTCAAGCTGTCCACAAGCTCCAGAGGCGATGACGGTCTTTGGTGCATTTCCAACGAGCGCTCGTAGAGAAGCAGCTTGGGCAGGCTGCGAGCATGCAGGCGAAACACGACAAGGACTTGGCGGAGGGCAGGGGGCAGTGGCGATGGCCGACTGCAGTCCTCTCTCTATATACAACGGAGTGAGATACACGCGGATGCTGGCTTGCCTCTGAGCAGAGGACGCCTCACGAGGCCAGGCTGGAATGTCACCGAGGCTGCTTGCGTGCAGGGGGTGGGGGGGCGATGCTGGCGCGGCCCCCTGCGTTCCTCCAGGGCTCTTGTCACTCGAGCACACGTGACGGGCCTGGAGGTGGGGCCAACGCTTGGTCTTTTCATGTTTTTTAACCAAATGTCATCTGAAAAGACAACCTATCTGGGAGGAAAGGGATGGGCTTCAGGACGCGTGGAAATGGACGGCGCGAATCTGAGCCAGACCCTAACGCACTTGGTGGGAGGCGAGTTTTTATTTATGACCCTTTAGTGAACAGTGCTGGATGTCGTTTGCAGTATTTTTGAAATATCCCCACAAAGTCTAGAGATGACCTTGAGGAGAAAGCCGTTACTTCTGATGTTTTTTTTTTTTTTATCCAAACAAGTGCAAAGCCTACATACTGCCTGAACGAAACCGAGCAAAACAAAGCAAAAAAAAAAAAAAAAAGCACACAGCAAAACAACCCCGTGATCAGAGACAGTGTCAGGGGAAAACCATAGAAAAATGCAAACTAATTCCAGAAGGTTAACCACTAGCATCAGCTACAGTGACACTTTGTACAGCTCCTTAAAAGGCGCAGTCTCCTAACCGGGCCAATCTAGGGACAGGTACTGTGAAAATAATTGTGCTCTGGTTGGTCCATGGCGCGGTGACGTCACGCGGGGGTGGTGCTCCCGGGTGGGCGCGGGACTCGAGGGGAGGCCGGGTCCCACGCTGCCGCTCGCCAGCTCCAGTTCCAGGGCCAGCTTCTGCACTGCAGTCCAGGCTCCGCTTTGTTCCTTGGGGAGGGTCGTGGGGAGGACCCGGTCACGCTGCGGGGGGAGGAGGCGGTGCTTCCAGGCTCCGAAGAAGCCCCTCGTGAGCGGCGACGCACCTCCACCCGGCAGGGGGCTTGTTTCTGGAGCAGAAGTGCCTTCGGACCCGAGACACACATGCGATGAAGGAGGCGCCCCCGCCTCTGCGGGACAGGCCGCGGGGTGCCCGGGGCAGCGTGCCCTGTCCCGGGCGGGGGGGCCGGGCGGTGCGTCGTGGGGCTCAGTCCTCTTCCTCCTCCTCTCTCGCTGTGACTGCGGGGAGCTTGTCCTGGATCCTGAAGCACTCCACGAAGAAGGCCAGGATAGAGCGGTACAGGTGCTGCTGGAGGGCGGCGCTGCTGAAGTAATGGCTCTCGTCCGGGTAGATCTGCAACGGGGGCAGAGGACTCAGCCACGTGCCCACCGCCCCCCTGTGAGCCAGGCGCCCGGGAGACGCGGAGACCCCCCGCCCCACCGCCCGCGTGGCCAGACTCTTAGCTCCGACGGCAGAGGGCGTCCTCAGAGCATCAGGGAAGGAATCGGACAACATTCTGTCTAGTACACTCTGCATCTGGCTCTGCTTGTTCGGATCCGCAACATGGATCCAGGCTCGGGGACCACAGAGGCTGCGGCCGGGCCCGCAGGGGTCAGGACTCCCAGAGGACTGGGGGGAACAGCGTCTCTGAGACCCCAGCGAGTGCAGGAAGCTCCCGGCTCGCCAGGCACAGGGACTTTCCTGGACCGCAGCGTCCAGAGGTGTCCAGTGGAGACGAGCCTCATCATCAAATCTGACTCATTAAGCTTGGTGAGGATTAGAAGACAAAACTTCCCTGAAAGGCTCAGAACAAGGCCTGGGGCACAAAACACTGTGTTCAGTTGTGTCCAACGCTGTGACCCCGTGGACTGTAGCCCACCAGGCTCCTCCGTCCATGGGGTTCCCCAGACAAGAGTGCTGGAGTGGGTTGCCATGCCCTTCTCCAGAGGACCTTCCCGACCCGGGGATGGACCCCAGGTGTCTGGCATGGCAGGCGCCCTAGGACATCGTGGGGCTGAAAAGATGGCAGCTGAGCATCCCGTCCCCAGGTGTGAAGGCCCCAGGCACCCCGGGCTCCACCCGGCTTCCACATGAAGGGCCTGGTCCCAGCAGAGAGCCAGAGCAAGTCTCACTGGCCCCAAAGCCTGCGTCTTGCCAGGATGCCAGGCTGGCTCTTGCACGTGCACCCTGTCCTCCTCTCGCCTCTTTGCTGTCTTTGTGACCCCACCTTGGTCTCAGCATTGTGCCCGTGCCTTAAGCCTCAAACAGCTCTGAGGGGTACAGAGCAGGAGGCGCGTCTCCCCCTCGCCGGGTCCTGGGCCCGGAGCCCTCAGCTGGCCTTGTCACCAGGCTTGAGCATCTCGGCTGCTCTGTCTGCAGCTGTATCCAGGGGGCCCGGGCTGGGCCCCACCTGTACCTGCGGCGTGGCCCACTCCGGCACTCAGAGCTCTGCTGCTGGACCTACTGGGGCTGCAACGTGTCATACGATGCACTTGGCCTTGTAGTGTGACCTGAGCTCGCTCAGCGGAGCTCAGATGACATGTGAACTAGGCAGGACTCTGTCCTGCGGGGAAGGGCTCCCCTGGGGGTGCAGGGCGGGGGTAAGGGGCGTTCCAAAGGGGCCTGAATGCAGCCCCAGAGCAGAGCCGAGCTGCCGTTCGTGGCTGCTCTTCCATCGCTCGGTCGCTTCTGGCTCTGCAACCCCATGGACTGCAGCACGCCGGGTTTCCCTGCCTTTCACTATCTTCAGAGCTTGCTCAAACTAATACCCCGAGTCAGCGATGCCATCCAACCGTCTCGTCCCCCGTCACCCCCTTAAGCCCTGCTCATCCCACCCGATGTGTCCCCGACCGCCTCCCAGGACTGGGCCCTGCAGCGTGTCCCTGCAGAGTGGGAAGACTGGGCGTGTGGCTCTCCTCTGTCGGGGGGCAGGGGGTGTCTTGGGCCAGCCCTGTACCTGTAAGCTGTAATTAGCCTTTCCCTTAATGAGCTGTGTGATGAGCTCTGCCGTGTGCTGGAAATGGATTTTTTCTGTTGAAAGAAAAGAGGACAGGGTCTGTCAGAGCCCGTGGCAGCAAGGAGGGTGACGTTTCCCGCAGCCCCCAGGGTCAGGCGCTCACCGTCCGCGGTTGCGTGGATGACCAGGAACTGCTGCCCTTCCAGCGCGGACACCCGGTGTGCCACCTTGGCCATCTGCAGGCGGGGAGGGGGTCAGCACGGGGCCTGGCCGGGCGGTGCAGCGGGCGCTCTCTCCCTGCCCTGGTGGCCTCACCCGATCAAGAAGGGGACGGGGCAGGAGATGAGGGGTTGGGGGGAAGGGAGGGCAGGGAGACAGGGTCCCCTCCCGCTGCAGGAAGCCTGGGGCCGCCATCCTGCTGGGAGTGACATGCTGGCCAGAATGATGTCTGTGCGTGGCTTTCAGTCCTGAAGCCTCAGCGGCCTCCGGGGCCCCAGATGAGGAGAGGCCTGGGTGACCTCCGCTCTCAGCCGCTGCGCGGGGACTGGGGGGTGGGTCAGAGGCGCGTGCTGCCTGCCGCCTCCCATCCAGGGCGTGCTCTCTCCCGGAGCAGAAGCGGCCTTGGGGGCAGAGCCCATGCATACGCCAGTCTACGGACCCCAGGACAGACTCTTCGACCTGAGCCTTCCCCACCCCCTCCTCTGCCCTCCGGCTCCAGACGGACAGCCAGGTGCACCTGGGAGAGGGCTCGGTCACCCACGTCCCCAGGGGCGGAGCCAGCGGCTTTCTCAGAGGGAGCTGTGCTGGGACGCAGGCCGGCAGAGGGCTAAAAGGGGGGCGTCCCAAGCGGTGGCCGCGACCAGACGTACCTCGTACGCTCGGTTGTCAAGCCCGTGGAGGCCCAGGTACCTCTCGGAAAATGCAGACGCTGGACGGAAGCAGAGGGGAGTGTTAGCCCTTGGCCTCGGCCCCTCGGGATGTGAAATAGCTGGAGTAAAGCCCCTAGAGAGCCTCGCTGAGTTTGAAAACAGAGTATGTCGCGTGTATTCCACGGGGCAATCATTCTAGGCTATTAAAATCTGGAATTAGGCGAGTTACTGTATGGTTTTCAGCTGAAATGTGCACGAATCACTTTCCAAAGAGGAAAGCGTCAGCCGTGAGCCTCCGGGCCCCTGGGCCCCCAGCCCCTGCTGCTGCGTCCCTGCAGGCAGCTGGGGCTGATGGCGGAGCCTCCCTGCGGCCCTGACTCAAGTGCTGGCTCTTAGAGCCCGCGGAGAAGGCCCGTCCCACACTTAAACCAGCGGTGATGTCACAGAACCAGTAGCGTTCGGGGAAAAGAGGCTGGCTGACCAAAGGGCAGGGATGTCGGGAGCCTCGGGCCCAGGTCAGTGACTGGAGAGCCACGTCCAGGCGGACGGGGGCTGGCCCCCACACCTGGGGTCGGACGGTGGAGGGGGCCACAGGTGCGGGGAGCAGGGAGGGGCGGACCCCTGGGACCCTCGGCCACGAACACCCCCAGGCTGAGAGAGACACGGCTCGGGCTCTGCCAGCTGACCCTGGGGCACAAGCAGAAGGCTGGCGCTGGACGTGGCGTGCAGGGAGCCCCTTCCCTCCGCTCCCACGATGCCCATGCTGCAGGCGGACCGCTAGTCGGGTTTCAGCTCCTGGTCTCACATCCGGGAGGACGGTTCAGGGACACAGGTGGGTCAACCCCTTTGAGAATAAGCAGCTTGGAGAACCCCCTGCCCCGCACTCCCCACCCAGGCTGTCTTCCAGGCGTCACTGCTGCCCACACCTCCCAGAGGGGTATCAGACGGGGCCCTGGGGTGTGGCGCGTGGAGGGTGTGTGCCCGCCTCATCAGGACCCTCACCGTAGAGCTTGAAATCCGTGATGGGGGAGAGCGCGGAGCCGCAGCTGAAGACTGGAGCCTGGCCGTCGCCCTTGGCTGGGAGGAGGTAGGTGCTCAGGTACCCGCCGTAGTCCTGGGAGCGGGGACAGACAGGGGGCGGGGCTCAGCAGCACAGCCAAGGGGCCCTTTCTTACACCCAGGGCGGATTTCACGTCATGTCGATGTATGGCAAAGCCAATACAATATTGCAAAGTAATTAGCCTCCAATTAAAATAAATAAATTTATATTTTTAAAAGTCGACATTAAACACCTCCAGGGGACGTAAAAAGAGGGAAAGCAAACACCTCTCCAGCTAAACGCACCGTGAGGCGAGCACCCTTCAGGGCCTCGTGTGCATGCGCCATGAAGGCGGAATTGGATGGTCACGTGGAGTGTGACCGTGCACTAGGGAACCCTTGTGCGCGGGCACGACTGTGGCATCCTTTCAGTCCGGCGCCTGCAGCGTACCATTGCTTGCTGCCTCCCCTGTCTACAGACAGAGTCAACCCATCTCTGATTTTTTTTTTTTGGCTGTACCAGGTCTTAGCTGTGACCTGCGCAATCTAGTACCCTGGCAATGGACCAAACCCCGGCCCCTACACTGGGAGTGTGGAGTCTTAGCCACCGGACTGCCAGGGAAAACCCCATTTTCTGTGCTTCTGAGGACGGGCCCATGAGGAGTCAACGTCAAAGGGGTTAGGCACGGGCTGCCACGATGCTCTGCTCAGGGGCCTACACTGGACAGATGTCCACACGTGTCCGGCACGTGGCCAGTCCTTCGGATCTGGTGTGGCCCTCGCTCTGGGGTTGAGATGGATGACCACAGCGTGAGCCTCCCGGGGAGAGTGAGCATGACACTGGGCCTGCCGTGGGTGCAGGCTGGCCCAGATGCCTTCCTGCTTCTCAGCAAGCCCAGAGGGAAGGGGGCACATAGGGGATGCTTTGGAGAGCAAAGGTGGGCAGGTGTTAAGGGTGTGAGTGTGTGTGCAGGGGTGTGTGCTGGCGCGGGAGGGTGGCGAGACATCTGTGCCAGGCTCACTGCAGAATTAATGGGCTTTGATCGTAAGTTTCTCCTTCAGTAAAACAGGACTATCTTTCTCTTAACGACATAAGAGTCTTTTCGGTTTCTTGCAAATAATATTCATGGTCAAAGAAATCGCCGAGTCTTACAGGTCATTTTGCAGCTTTTTTTTCTTTTTAAAACGTTGACTGACCACACCAGAGGCTGGAGAGCACGCGCAGCACTGGCCCTCTGCTGGGAACGCACTTGCTGGTGGGGATGCCGAGTGTTACAGACTCTGTGGAAGACAGCTTGGTGGACTCCCTCAAAACCGAGCATTCCCTTATATGATCGTACACTCCTTGGTATTTAAGGAGCTGGAAACTTAGATGTCCACAAAAATCTGCACAGGGGTGACGTTTTATTCGTCACTGCCACAGCGACTTGGAGGCCACCAAGATGCCCTCCAGTAGGTGAGTGGATAAAGCATGGTGCATTCAGGCAGTGACTGTTCAGTACTAGAAAGAAATGAGCTGTGAAGCGAAAAAGAGACATGGAGGAACCCTGCATGCATATCGCCAAGTGAGAGAAGGCAATCTGACAAGGGCCCACACTGTAAGACTGCAGCGCTATGACGTGCTGGAGGAAGCGAGCCGCCGTCCAGTCAGTCAGTCCTGTCTGTTTGCAACCCCGTGGACTGCAGCACGCCAGGCTTCCCTGTCCATCACCATCTCCCGGAGCTTGCTCAAACTCATGTCCATTGAGTCGGTGATGCCGTCCAACCATCTCATCCTCTGTTACCTCCTTCTCCTCCTGCCCTCAATCTTTCCCAGCATCAGGGTCTTTTCCAATGAGTTGGCTCTTCCCCTCTGGTGGCCAAAGCACTGGTTTCAGCTTCAACATCAGTCCTTCCAGTGAATACTCAGAACTGATTTTCTTCAGAATGGACTGGTTGGATCTCCTTGCTGGCCAAGGGACTCTCAAGAGTCTTCTCCAATACCTCAGTTCAAAGGCATCAGTGCTTCTGTGCTCAGCCTTCTTTATGGTCCAACTCTCACATCTGTACATGACGACTGGGAAAACCACAGCTTTGACGAGATGGACCTTTGTTGGAAAAGTGATGTCTCTGCTTTTTAATACACTGGAGAAGGAAATGGCAACCTACTCCAGTACTCTTGCCTGGGAAATCCCATGGCCAGGGCCTGGTGGGCCGCAGTCCATGGGGAGCGCAGTACACGATACAACTTTATCACAGCTTCTCTTCCACAGAGCAGGCGTCGGGGAAGGGGAGAGCGTGAGCAGGTGAGCACAGGGACCCTGAGGGCACTGAGGCTGCCCTGGGCGGCCCTACAGTCATGGACATGTGTCATCATAGTGTGTCTGAACCTGCGGATGGTGCAGCCCCGGGAGTGAGCCCTACGTGAACTACGGGTTCTGGGTGATCGCAGTCCGTCAGTGCAGGTTCACCAAGTGTGAAAAGAAAGGTAGCAAGTGGCAGCGATGGTGATGGCGGAGGCTGTGCAGCTTGCGAGGAAACTGCTCAAGTTTGCTGTGGACGTGAAACTGCTTTAAACAAAGTCTTTTGCGGAAAAAAAAAAAAAAAAAGTGTGGAACACATCTCTTCCAGAGGACTCAGGGCCTTCTAGGATCTCGGCGAGCATGTCTGGGCCCTGGCACCATGCTGTCCTTGGGGGTGAGCTGCCGCCCACAGGCAGAGCTGCAGGACGCAGCCGGGCCGGACACGTGCAGCTCCGCCGGGCCTGCCCTGGCTCCGGGAGCTCCCAGGCTTCATGACGAGGGGAACACGGAGCCTGGGCGGGGCCCACACTCACACAGGTGGGCCCCAGAAGGAAATCAGGGGACTTCCCTGGTGCGCCAGCAGGTAAGAATTCGCCTTGCAAATGCAGGGGTCGCAGGTTCCATCCACGACCTTTAGTGGGTAACTAAGACTCCACATGCCTTGGAGCAACTAAAGCCCAAACTGCAAGTCCCGCGCCCTAGAGCTGTAACTAGAGTCCAAGGGGCACGGCACACGGTCCCACAGGCGGCGACTCAGACCCGATGCAGCCCAGCTAAAAAGAACTGCACAGAAAAGGAAGACAGAGGGGAGCGTGCCCGCCAGCTACAGGGATCAACCGTTTGTTCCTCTGAAGAGACGCAGTCACTGAGCCCATGAGCCTCTGTCTGAGGCACTATTCAGAGAGGCCAGGGACCCACTGGGCACAGCGGCCGAGGAAGGTGCAGGGGCAGGGCTGGGCCCCGGTGCCCGCCGTGGGGAGGGGTCAGGGACGCAGGCGGGGCTCCCGGCAGCGGGGGGCACGCTGGGGGGGCTCCCGGGCGGGACAGAGGCTGAGCCCAGCCCGGAGCCTGGCCTTGAGTCGCGGCCAGTCTGCTGGGCAGGAACGTCTCCGTGGGGCGGTTGGTAGGGCCATCATGGTGAGGTCTGCTGTGGGTCATCCAGCCTCCTCGGAGCCTCACAGGCTGGGAGTGGGCTTCAGCTAGGATGGACTGAGCTGAGGACTCTGTCCAGACTCGGGTCCGGCCCCAGGGCGGGCCCTTTACCACCGCACCTCCTGGGGCATTCTGGGACCCTCCACGGGGCGGTGTCACATCTCTGATGTGTGAGGCTCCCGGGCAGTGCTGGGTTCAGAGCTGATGACCCAAGAGGTTGCCCTCTGGTTACCTGTTCAACCACCGGCCATGAGGCCACCCCAGGCCCCTCTGCGGGGCTGTTCTCTCAGCGGGAGGACGGCTCTGCCTGTCCCTCTGTGCTCCTGCCGTGAGCCCAAGAGCCCACGGTCCAGGCAGCCTAACCACGGTGGGGAGGGCACCACAGCGATAGGAGGTGGTCCTCGGGGGACCCGAGGCCCAGTCACAGGCCCTACACCCGGCTCCGGCCCAGGGACGTGGGGCACCCGTGGACGCTTCTCTGGTTTGACAGCTCAGGGTGTGAGTGGCCCCGCCCACTCCCTTCCTTGTAAGGGAACCTAGTCAATGAGCATGCAAGAAGGAAAGTGAAAGTGATGTCGCTCAGCCGTGTCCGCGCACACGCAGACTCAGTGCTGCGCGGATTCTTGACCAGCTGAGCAGCTCAGGGAAGCCAGTACTGCTCATCGAGACAGAACAGAGACCCCCGCCTCCCCCTGTTCCGGGGCGCCACCCTGAGAACCCAGCAGGCTGGTCCTAAAAGCAGCCAGGGGCCTCACGGAGCCCGCCCAAGGGATCTGCTTCTTACTGCCTTCCCTTCCAAACGATGTGAGAAGCTCCTGAGGCTGCTCAGATGAAGACAGCCCCACCCCCCACCCCTGCGCCTGTCTCTTATACACATAGCCCTCACCCCCAGCTCCTGGGAGGGCCCCTGTCGTGGGCAGCATCTTTCTGTCTCGAGCCTCCCGGCAGAGCTCCGTCTGGATGTGTCCGGCTCGGCGCCCGGCGGGTGCTGCCTGGGTCCTGCCTCGTCCTCTCACTGTGGCCCCCGGGGCCCCTCATTTCCCCCACGAAGTGGCTGGGATTGTCCTGGTTTCTGGGCCCTCGTTCAGCAGGCGGAGTCCCGCCAGGATTACCTGCTGCTTCTGTCCGCTTGCCGCCACCGCGAAGCCACCCTCCCCGGCTTCCCATCACCCCTTTGCGGGTATCGCCCGGCGGTTATTTTCTTGTGTCTGCTGGCTGGAGCCGCCCCGTCACTTCTGACCGCCCTTCTCAGTCTGGGGGACTCTAACACTCCCGAGCCTGGGCCCCCAAGAGCGCGCGGCCCTTCTCCAGTCGGCTCTCCAAGGGTCCCAAGCCCCGGACCCGGCCAGCCCTTCATGGTTAGAGCAGCGCTTCTCCGGTGATGTCGGGAGCCCACGGACCCCCAGTTCCCGGGGCTGGGCGGCCAGTCCAGGGTGGGGCAGCAACTGGTCTGACTCCTGGCTGCTGCTGCTGAGTCGCTTCAGCCGTGTCCGACTCTGTGCGACCCCATAGACGGCAGCCCACCAGGCTCCTCCGCCCCTGGGATTCTCCAGGCAAGAATACTTTCTTGCCATGATACAGATTCAGGCGACTTCTGTGCCCTTGGGACAGTCAGCCCTCTGCATTCATGGGTTTCACATGCATAGATTCAACCAAATGCTTATTGAAAATATTAAGGAAAAAACCCAGAGAGCTCCAAAAAGCAAAACTTGAATTTGCCACACGCTGACAACTATCTATACAGCATTTACATTATACTGACAACTCCTCCCGCCTAAAAAAAACCCAGGAAAATTCAGGAATCCAGAGGGAACAGAGATAACACCGTAAACAGAGGAAAGACCAACACTAAGATATCTAGAAAGAGACGAAATACGGAACCAGTAAGACAAGAAGACTTTGCTCTTGGGTGAAGAGAGAAGGCTACGGATTTTGGAGTGCCACGCCTGCCAATAAACATCAAGGGAAAGGCTGGGAAATAGGGGAGAGAGGGATGCTGAGAACAGGCCCAGAAGCACCAAAACCAGCCCATAAGCGCTCCAGAGAGAAGCAACAGCGAGAGGAGACCCAGCACACCGCGCTAAGACTTCCTGAGGACAGGGTGAAGAACGGTCAGTCTCTGGCCGAGGAGTCCCCCGCCAAGCGCAGACGCCTCAGGGTGCCACGGGCGAAGAGGTCCTCCTCCCGGAAGGGAGCAATAGGCCGTCCACGAGAATTAGCGAAAATAGGAAGGCCAGCAGGCATGTCTCACTAGCAACCCCGGAGGGCGGACGGTTCCAGGGCCTTCTAGAAAGAGATTATTATCCATGCAGATTTCACATCTGGATAAGCAGTAACCTCGAATGTGGGAATATAATAAAGACATTTTGTAATGTTTTCTAGATTCACGAAGGACAAAGTAAATAAAAAGGGGGACATACACCTGTCGGTCTTTGGCACGAGACCCGGGGTGCGGGCAAAGCCCCCGACCTAGGGAAGGAGTGACAGGGCACAGGGGTGACCTGCAGACACCTGGTCCAGGTGGAGCAGGATAGGGGGGCAGCAGCGTGAGAAACGAATGCAGGACCCGACATCATTAGCAGCTGTGGCGAACTGATGCTTTCAGACTGCGGTGCCGGAGAAGACTCTTGAAGCCAGTCCATCCTAAAGGAAATCAACCCTGAGCATTCACTGGAAGGACAGATACTGAAGCTTCAATCCTTTGGCCACCTGATGCGAAGAGCCGACTAGCTCATTGGAAAAGACCCTGATGCCAGGCAAGATTGAAGGCAGGAGGAGGGGACGACAGAGGATGAGATGGTTGGATGGCACCACTGACTCGATGGACATGAGTCTGGGTGAACTCCAGGAGATGGTGAACGTACCCAAGCGAAAGACAAACCTACAGTCCAGGAAAAATTAAATGATGTAGCAGAAGGTAGGGCAGGAGACCCCACGGGGTCTGCAGTCAGCACCATTTATGCGGTGATCCGCACCTCTGACGGCTGATCTAACCAGGCAGCTGATGTAACATGCCTGGGGGAATGATGGTCCTCACCTGTGACAACCGGAAGTCGAGTGTTGAGTAATCGTGACACGATGACAGCCGTGTTCAGAAAGGTGGAAGCAAACGCTTGATGAAGGAGGTGAGGGGGTCGAGGGCGGCTGCCTCTGCGAAGCAGGGCTGGCGGGAGGGTCAGGTGAAGGGCAAGGGAACTGCTGTGGTTGATTTATGCACTTCTTATGGGTTGAATTCTGCAAAATATGTTGGATTTCTAACCACCCAAACCTCAATGTGGGACCACACCCGTCGACAGGGCCCACTGCTGATGTAATGAGTAAGTTAGGATGAGGTCACACTAGAGTGGTGCCCTTCTAAGAGGAGAAGAGACACAGAGGCCTCGGGAGGACACAGCCCGTGAAGACACAGGATCGCAGGGATGGATCTACAAGCCGAAGATTGCCAGCATCCACGGGAGCGGGAAGAGCAGGCAGGACCCTCCCCGCCAGGTGTTAGCCCTGCCCACACCCGATCCTGGCTTCCAGTCCTAGGAGACACAACACTTAACACCTTGGCTTGTTTAAAACATGGTGCAGGTGCCATAGGGCAGCCTGGCAGACTTCAGGTCACACACACACACACACACACAGCCTAGGTCGGCCTGCAAAGCATGGTGGCCACGCCCACACAATGGAACCACTGAAGACCCCTCTCCAAGTTTCTGAATTCTCTCCTCATGACCCGATCCCTGATACGCTGACAGGGCTCGAGGACCATCTAGTGAAAGGGCCCACCTGGTCCCAGTGGGGTTCTGCCGCACGGCCGGATGTCCAGACCACAGGGGCTGGAACCGTGTCTGCGGAGACCACGGTGTCCACCCCAAGGGGCCTTGGTGCTGGGGTCTTGGCTCCATTGCAGTTCATAAACTATCTCGGACTTTTGCTTGCAGCCCTGCGTGCACACGCACAGGCTGCCTCCGATCTCTGGCGAGCGGCCCTGCAGCGACTTTACCCGGAGAGTCACTTCCTGAGCTGAAGCCACGCGTCACGGTCACGATCCTCACCTGTAAAGTGCTTGGGAGGCTTCTGAGGAAACAGTGTTTTCCAACATCAAATATTTTTATGATCTTGTTGCTACGGGTGCTCAGCTGCTCAGTTGTGTCCGACGCTGCGACCCCATGGACTATAGCCTGCCAGCCTCCTCTGACCGTGGGATTCTCCAGGCAAGAAAACTGGAGTGGGCTGTCATTTCCTTCTCCAGGGGATCTTCCCCGCCCGGGGATCGAACCCGTGTCTCTTGCATCTCTGCATTGGCAGGCAGATACTTTACCACTGCACCACAATTATGTCCACTGATTACCAGGCAGGTCCATGTGCTGGCCCTTCCAGGGCAGCGGCGGAGCCTCCAGACGGGGGAGCGCGGTTTGGGCTCTGGGAGCACGTCTCACCTCCCGGACGCTCTCAGGTGCAGCACAGGGCAGGGCATCCTTCTCGAGGGAGCAGGTGCAGCGCTCAGCTCCACCCCAGAGTCTGCAGAGGCCCCGTGTGAGGAGGGAGAGACTCTGGCCTCCAGAGGCACATCTGGGGATGGCGGGCTGGCACCCCGGAGCGGCAGTGCTCACACCCTCCAGCCTTCCCCGTGTCCACGCCATCTCAGGCTGTCTCCAGCAGTGGCCGGCGTGGGGCCCCCGCTGGCCCCCGTCAGCCTGGCAGAGACGCTCAGGGTCCAGATGCCCCTGGAAGCCGATTCCTCCCTCTGTCTGTCCTTCCCCGTGTCAGATCCCCGCGGTTGGAGGGCTCTGCCCCTCTGTGCTCCAGCCTGCGGTCTGCACAAACACGCCTCCTGCATGCCCCAGTGTGTCCAGGTACCGCTTCCCAGGGAGCCATGCTGGCGCAGGCGTCATGGATTACAGAGCTGCTCCCAGCACTTTTGGAGCCGGGGAGCCTCACAGCCAGAGGCTTGACGAGACAGGAGCGCGGGGCGGGCGGGAGAGATGTGTCACGAAGATTGTCCTTCCCTGCGCGTGTGGCAGCAGCAGGACGTTGGGAGGGACGCAGGACGCACGGCCCAGCCCACTCTCCTGATGCGTCCATGTCTGTCCCCCTGTTCCTCATTTTCCAACATCAAATATTTTTATGATCTTGTTGCTACGGGTGCTCAGCTGCTCAGTTGTGTCCGACGCTGCGACCCCATGGACTATAGCCTGCCAGCCTCCTCTGACCGTGGGATTCTCCAGGCAAGAAAACTGGAGTGGGCTGTCATTTCCTTCTCCAGGGGATCTTCCCCGCCCGGGGATCGAACCCGTGTCTCTTGCATCTCTGCATTGGCAGGCAGATACTTTACCACTGCACCACAATTATGTCCACTGATTACCAGGCAGGTCCATGTGCTGGCCCTTCCAGGGCAGCGGCGGAGCCTCCAGACGGGGGAGCGCGGTTTGGGCTCTGGGAGCACGTCTCACCTCCCGGACGCTCTCAGGTGCAGCACAGGGCAGGGCATCCTTCTCGAGGGAGCAGGTGCAGCGCTCAGCTCCACCCCAGAGTCTGCAGAGGCCCCGTGTGAGGAGGGAGAGACTCTGGCCTCCAGAGGCACGTCTGGGGATGGCGGGCTGGCACCCCGGAGCGGCAGTGCTCACACCCTCCAGCCTTCCCCGTGTCCACGCCATCTCAGGCTGTCTCCAGCAGTGGCCGGCGTGGGGCCCCCGCTGGCCCCCGTCAGCCTGGCAGAGACGCTCAGGGTCCAGATGCCCCTGGAAGCCGATTCCTCCCTCTGTCTGTCCTTCCCCGTGTCAGATCCCCGCGGTTGGAGGGCTCTGCCCCTCTGTGCTCCAGCCTGCGGTCTGCACAAACACGCCTCCTGCATGCCCCAGTGTGTCCAGGTACCGCTTCCCAGGGAGCCATGCTGACGCAGGCGTCATGGATTACAGAGCTGCTCCCAGCACTTTTGGAGCCGGGGAGCCTCACAGCCAGAGGCTTGACGAGACAGGAGCGTGGGGCGGGCGGGAGAGATGTGTCACGAAGATTGTCCTTCCCTGCGCGTGTGGCAGCAGCAGGACGTTGGGAGGGACGCAGGACGCACGGCCCAGCCCACTCTCCTGATGCGTCCATGTCTGTCCCCCTGTTCCTCCCCATCTCCCAGAGTTTGCCCAAGTTCATGTCCATGAATCCGTGATGCTACCTAACCATGTCATCCCTGTCACCCCTTTCTCCTTTTGCCCTCAATTTTCCCAGCATCAGGGTCTGTTCCAATGAGTCGGCTCTTTGCATCATGTGGCCAAAATACTGGAGCTTCAGCTTCAGTATCAGCCCTTCCAATGAACATTCAGGACTGATCTCCTTTAGGGAGCACTGGCTGGATCTCCCTGTAGTTCAAGGGACTCTCAAGAGTCTTCTGCAGCACCACAGTTTGACAACATCACTCACTCTAGCGCTCAGCCTTCTTTATGGTCCAACTCTCCTATCTGTGCATGACTCCTGGAAAGACCATTTGACCTCTGTCGGCAAAATGATGTCTTTGCTTTTAAATATGCTGTATGGGTTTGTCATAGCTTTCGGTTATTCCTCTCTCCTTAAATCTCCCTGTTTGAATGTTTCCTGCCAGGACTCTCTCCCAGAAAACTTGCTACACTGCTACCAGGATCTCGGTTCTGAAGATGAAGGTGACTTTGCCACCTCCTGGCTGAAAACCCTCTGAGGGGATGCTGCTGCTTCGAGAGTAGGCAGCAGCTCGGAGGACGGGAGGGGAGGCGCCCAGTCCAGCCGCCCACCCCTCCCCGTGTCCCTGGCCTACATGCCATGTGGTATTTAGTGGGGGGGCAGGGCTGAACTGCCTGCACTCCTGCATCACCTCGACCTTTGCTTCCAGTATTTTCTGTGTGGAACGTGCAGCTCTCATTCCTGCGGACACGTCCTTATTTATTAATCCCTTGAGGTGAGGTCCTGGCCGGAAGCCATCTCCTTGTAGGAGCCCCTCCTCTGTGCTCCCCTCTGATGCCCCGAGTGCCCGTTCACATGCCTGGCTCCTCCTTCATGGAAGGAGAGACCTGCTGGGCTCCCGGACCAGGGATGGGGAGCCCTGGGGAGTGAGCATGGGGGGCTGGCCTCATGGGTCCTTAAACTGAGAAAACCGGGCTGCGTCTTTCTAAGGAGAATACAGACCCAGATCCTAAGAGAGCTGAGTAAACTTCCCATGGCTCCAGGCTCGTGGGGAGCAGCCTCCCGAGGTCCGTGTGGCTGGGGTGGCTTGTGCTCCTGACCCTAGAAGTCTCAGTGGCTTAAGAGTTGGCCAATTTTTCTATTTTACTATTATTTTCCTGGAACAGGTTTTGCCCTGTTTTTGAACAGATGGCCGATCAATCCCTTATTTTTGGAAACACCGTGGGTGTGAAACAGCCGTGCGCCCTCTGTCTCTGCTCAGAGGGAGTCGGCCAGGCTAGCCACGGCAGCGGGGTGCATGAAGGGCGCCGTGTCCTCTGCCGGGGCCTCTGGGCTTTGGGGGGGTGTCAGACCAGGGAAGGTGAGGGAAGGGGGCAGCGGCAGGCGGGGAGGGACAAGAAAAGGGGGGCTCAGGGGAGGGGGCTCCGCCGCCACCTGGTCACACCCCTCATCCCCCTGAGCCCCGCTGGAGCCTCACACTTCTACCCAGGAGCACCTGTGGCAACCGGGTGCCACCCGAGCCTCCTCCTCCCCTGCTGGCCGAGCTGTCACTCACCCTTCCTTCCTCTGCCCAGCCCTCTGGGTCTTGGGAGTGGTGGGGGGCAGGGGCTGCCCCACTGCTCTTGTGGGTGATTGGTTCTGGGCTCCTGGGGAGGCTCCTCCCTTCCCTTCTGAAGGTTTCTATAAGTGGATCAAGGTGCTGAAGGCAGGTGCTCTGGCATCCATCCTGTGAGCCTGAGGAGCAGAGGCTCAGCAGTGCTCCATGCTTGGCTGAGATGAGAGCTGGAGGGAGCCAGGCCTGAGGCAGACCCTCACCACTGGGTCTCCAGCCAACAGACCTGATGCCTGACGCCCATCTGGACTCCAGAGCCAATATGGTGCTGTGTCTATAAAGCACGTTTGATGTTGCCGGTGTGTTTGCATGTGCTGTTGATTTCCAGGCAAAAGTATGGCGACGGATGCACCTTCCCAGACTCTGGGGTCCTCAGCCGTCTCTCCCGGCCCTGTTTTCTGCCTGTAGCACGTGAAGGTCCAGCCGCATGGCCTGTTTCTCCACCAGCTCACAACTCCCTTGAGGAGAGGGTGCCATTCACTCACTCACTCACTCACGGTTTCATCCACTTAATACTTACTGAGTACATGTCACATGTACGTACACATCACATGTATGCACACGTCACATGACATCCATCTTTCTAAAAACAAGAGAGAAAATGTTCTGAAAAGTCAGTAGAGTGAAATCGCGTAACCCCCCAGAGCGCAGTCGTGATGACTCGTGGGCTGGGATGTCATGCTGTCTTACAGCCCTTCAGTCAGCAAACGCTGATCCACCTGGGCGCTATATCACACTCTCCGAGGCCCAGGGTCCAGCACCCCGCACCCGGATCTCAAGGAGGATGACCGCCGTGCCCACGCCCTTCCCGTCCCTGCAGCACCTGAGTCCGTGCGTCTCACGCCTCTCCCACGTGAAGTCTGCCCCGTATGCGGTAACCTGGGAAGACCCCACCTTGGCCAACGCGCCCGCAGGCCAGTGAGCGGCACAGGTCCCTGACGGCTCTCATTCCGGGGCGACGATAACATCCAGTCAACACCTTTGCTCCTCGGCCCCTTCTGTCCCCGGAGCCTCTACCAGCCCTGCCTCCGCGAGCAGGACGTGGGAGAGCCATAAAACATGCGGAGCAGGGCTTCCAGCCTGCCTGCTGCACTCCTTTCTCAGGAAGGAGGTGACCAGCTACGTGGGTCACCTTCTCTCTCCCTCTCCCTGCCCTCCCCCATGACCAGTGGGCAAGGTCTGGGACCACAGCACCGGGAACCCCCAAAGACCCACGTCACGGTCTCTGCACCTTGTCACAATCAGCAAAGCTGGAAGGCCGCCACCCGTGTGACGACTAGGACCCTGGCCTTTGGGAGCGTATCGCTAGCAGGAATTCACTGGGGAACCACCAGAGACTTCTGGGGGTGCCAGCAAAGCGCAGGCGGAACGTGTGCACCGCCAGGAAACAAGGCCCCGACACAGCCCAGGCAGAGATGCGACCCCCCAGTCCCGTTCCAATGGCGCCGTCGGGGTGCTCACCGCACGGCCTCCATCTGGTCCTTCTCCTCCAGGGAGCCCAGTCTCCGCCTCACCTCGTGCAGCAGCCTGGTGCCCTGGAAGCCGCTGCCGCGGCCATCGCACTTGACCACCACGGCCCCGTGGCTGCTCACCATCACTGTCTCCCAGGTCACCGCAAACTTCTCGGCCACACTCTGGCTCCCTGGGGTGCCGTCCCTGGAAGAGACAGGCCAGGCCTGAGCATGCAGCCGTGGGGCGGGGGGCGCGGCGACTGGTCCTGCAGACTCAGGAGCCTGGGGATGCTCTCCTGGGGCAGAGCCAGCCCCCACGCTCGGCTCCACACATCTGCGCCCCCCAGCATGAGGGCGCTGAAACAAGTCTGCGCCCCCCAGCACGAGGGCGCTGAGGGCCCGTTCTTGGGGGGAGACCCTGAACAGTGCTCCCCTTCCCCTCCTGCTTGGCTCCCACTGCGGCCTGCCTCCTCCGTCCTTCCCGGGAGGGTTCCCAGGCTGCCCCCTCAGTGCCCCTCATATGAGTGACCACGCTGTGGTGCTCCTTCCGGTGGCCCCTGGCTTGAGGGAATTAGGGGGCTTCCCTGACGGCTCAGACAGTAAAGAATCTGCCTGCAGTGCAGGAGGCCTGGGCTCCATTCCTGGGTCGGGAAGACCCTCTGCAGAAGGGAATGGCCAGCCGCTCCAGGATTCCTGCCTGGAGAGTCCCAGGTGCGTGCATGTGCTCCGTATGCACGTGCTCTGTGTACTGCTATGTGTGTGTGAACATGTGGGTGGGCACGTGCTGTTGTGTGTTAGGTCCATTTGTGTGGTGCGTATGTGTATCTGTGTGTATGTGTATTTCCGTGTATGCGTGTGTAAGTCCATATATATGTATATGTGTGTATCCATATACCTGCGTATGTGTGTGTGTATATGTGTGTGTGTGTCCGTATACATGTGTATGTCTGTCTGTATGTATATATGTGTATGTGTGTGTCTCTGTATATGAGTGTATGTATGTGTCGGTATATATGTGTATGTCTGTATACATGTGTATGTGTGTGTATGTCTGTATATATGTGTCTCTGTGTGTCTGTGTATATGTGTATATGTATGTATGTCTGTGTATATGTATGTCTGTCTATACGTGTATGTCTGTATATATGTGTCTCTGTGTGTGTCTGTGTTTATGTGTATATGTATATATGTCTGTGTATATGTGTATGTCTGTCTATATGTGTATGTCTGTATATATGTGTCTCTCTGTGTCTGTGTATGTGTATATGCATGAATGTCTGTATATATGTGTATGTGTGTGTATGTCTGTATATACGTGTATGCATGTATGTCTGTATATCTGTGTCTCTGTATATGTATGTATGTCTGTGTATATGTGTATGTATGTCTGTCTATATGTGTATGTCTGTATACACATGTATGCGTGTATGTCTGTATCTATGTGTCTCTGTGTGTCTGTGTGTATGTATGCATGTCTGTGCATATGTGTATGTATGTCTGTGTATATGTGTATGTCTGTATACACATGTATGCGTGTATGTCTGTATCTATGTGTCTCTGTGTGTCTGTGTGTATGTATGCATGTCTGTGCATATGTGTATGTATGTCTGTATATATGTGTATGCGTCCGTATACATGTGTATGTGTGTCTGCTTGCTGGTGAAGTGCCCAGACAGTGAGGAGAGAGAGTTAGTGACAAGCTGGGCAGGACCATGTGTCCAGCCGGGCGTCTTCGGGTGCAGCCTTGTCACTGAGGGCCTGGCTGGGTGCCAGGGGTGATGCACAGAGCTGTCTGTGTATATGTGTATGTGTATGTATGTCTGTGTAAATGTGTATGTATGTCTGTCTATACATGTATGTCTGGGTGCCTTCCTGGGTGCTGACTTCCCCGGGGCCCCTGGGGCAGCCCCAGTGCAGGCCTCTGCTCTTCCCTGGCCCTTTCTTCCGAGTCTCCCTCGCCCCGCGGCCCTGTGCACACCGGGGCAGGAGCCTGAGTCAGGACGCAATCCCGTGAGAGGTGCTTGCAAAGCTCTGCAAGGGGTTCTCAAAATCCAAGCCGGAGGCTTGCCAGCTAGCAGGGGCCGATCTGAAACCGTCCTGTGGGCCTGGAGGTGCGGGAGGGGCTGCTGGCCCCTGCGAGCCCCCTGCTAGGCCCACCTCGTTTTCTGGGGGCCCCGGGCCCTGCCGAGGGAGGTCAGACTCCCAGTCAGCTTTCCCGCGTCCCTGGGCCGCTGAGCAGCCATGGCAGCAGGACCCATGGGACATGACTCAGCCCCTGGGTTCAATGTTGAGAATCTCCCGAGGCTGATTGGGCCCTGCTTTCCTTTAACATATGGAGTCACTGGTAGTTACAGACAAGGGGCTAAAACTGCTTTCTGATTTTAGTTTGCAGCGGGATTGGGCTCCCCTTCCCACCTTCTTGAGAGTTTGGTCCTTTTCCCTGGGATACTTACACCACCAGGAGCAAGGGGTAGTGGGCGGTGTCGGTGAAGGTCGCCGGCTTGAGGATCTGAACGGGCAGGTCTAGGCAGAAACAGAACACAGGACTGTATGCTAGGGGCCAGGAAGTGTGGCCAGGAAGGGAGGGGCAGGATGGGCCCCCAGCGGCCTGGGAGACCGGCCGGCGGAGGGGCAACCGGTCCTCCACAGACAGGGTGACTCCAGCTCCCTCTGGATTTGGACAAAGCACCCAGTCATTCTCCTTGAGGCTGAGTTTCTTCAATGGAGGGCTTCCCTGTGGCTCAGATGGTTAAAAAAAAAAAAAAAACCTGCCTGCAATACAGGAGATCTGGGTTTGACCCCTGGGTGGGGAAGAGCCCCTGGAGAAGAGGATCCAGCCTTCTCGCCTGGAGAATCCCACGGACAGAGGAGCCTGGTGGGCTACGGTCCGTGGGGTTGCAAAGAGTCAGATGCGACCGAGCGACCAACACTTTTCTCCACCTGAGGCTTAAGCGGAAACCTTGTGCAGAGGAGCATGTGGACAGACAGGAATGCCTGGACCTCCGTGGGCTGAGCGCTTGCTAACAGCAGAGTTCCAGGCAGGGGGAAATGAGCCCCCAGGGGAGCGTGCGCTCTGTCACGAGGGACTCCTGCAACATACAGGTAAGTGGGGAGGGACGCTGGGGAGCGGTGGGGGCGCAGGGAGGCAGACACTCAGTGGGGAGCGGGTGGTGAGGCGGGGCAGAGCCCAGAGGGAGAGGCTGGAGCTGGGGGGCCCTCACTCTTCATGGGCTGGAGCTGGGCAGGCCCGGGTGCCCGAGAGCCAGCGGGAGGGAGCCGGTGCGGCCGCGGGTCCTGCGGCCAAGGCCCTTTGGGTGGTCCCTGGCCACCAGGATGTGGTCAGGGAGGGAGAGAAGCGTGTCCCTCACCGCTGTCTCTGTCCTTCCCCCAAATGGAACTTCCTGCCTCCGTTAGAGATTGTTCACTGACGTTAACTACAGCCCAGATCACAACTAAACTGGAATGGGCATCTTTCCCCGCGCACAGTCACTATACCAATAGATACACCCTAGGCTGGGAGATTGGCTCAGCAGCAGGCTCTGACCCGACTCTCATTACTGATTCCAGCTGAATGTTAATGGCTTGCAAATTAGATCAATGGCCCAGGGACCCGGGGACTCTATCACTGAAATATCCATAAAACATGGTCTGGGCTGCTTTCTGCCACTGATAAGCCCAAGGGCAGGCTTTGGCCACCAGTGGCGGAATACATTCGGAGAGCGATCCTGGAAGTGGGTGACTTCCCCGAGGACAGCCTTAGCCTCCAGCAGTGTTCAATGACAGACAAAATAAAAACAGGCGGGCAGGGCGACAGCGCTCGGGTTTGCTAGGACCCCCAGGGGTGATGTGTGGATGCCGACCCGCACACACTGTATGCCCTCTCCTCTTGTCTTTATCCCTGGACACCTGCGAGTAAAAACCTCGCCCTGGGAGAAACCTCAGGCGGCCGGCGGAGGAGGCAGGGGTCGGCTCTTTGTTTCTCAAGCCCCTTCTCTGCGTTTTTGGAGGAGGGGTGGCAAGCACCGCGCAGGGCTCCAGGGTGTGGGAACCGTTCCTGTGGGAGCCCACGAGCCTGCGTGGATAGAGGAGGAGGAGAAGGAGGAGGAGGGCCTGGGCTAGGAGATCGGGGTTGGGGGAGGGTTTAGGCAAGGAATGAGATCTGGCCTCCAGGTAACAGACTTAGAGAAAACTGGCTGAGAGGCGGGACAGGGCAGGGCAGGAGGCTGAGGTCTGAGCGTGGAGGCAGCCGGCCTCAGGGCGCGACCTGTGAAGTCCTGTGGGCCCCTGAGAGGCCCCAGTTGGACCAGAAGCTCTGCCATCATCGTAAGCCTCCTGTTTTCATTCTGCTCGGGCCTTGCACATGATGGGGCCTGCCTGAGGTCTGCACGGAGAGATAGAGGCAGCGGGTGGGGCAGGCCCGTGGAGGCCGCCTGCCTACTTGCTCATCCACCCTTCCACCCACCCTTGCCTCCAACTCTCCACCCATCCGTCCCTCCGTCAGTCTAAAGCCACCCTGTGTGTGTGCCTTGTTTCTTCCTTACAGGAGAGCAGGGAGACGAGGACCCAGTTAAGGAGAGGGCTCTCGTGGGCCTAGGTCTGTCCTGAGTGACAGGCGCTGCGACAGCTCGGACCGGTCACGGACGCCCTCCCCGGGGGCAGCCTAGACTTCTGCTTGCCCCCTTCCTGGAGGCACAGAGGCTCCTCCCGGAGCTCTCAGTCAGTTCTCCCTACACTCAGCAGGGCGGGGGAGGCAGACAGGGCCTGCGTACAGGCTTCGGGGCAGGTTTCAGGCCCATCCCATGCGGGGGTGCCTGCCTCATCCCGGTGACCTGCGCACACACCCCATGGGGGCTGCCCGCCTCTCTTCTCCCCCTCCTGTTAGAGCCGCAACTCCTGGGGTCTCAGGAGCCTCGTTTTCGGCCTGGACTCCCACCCTTCCTCGCTTGCTTTCTGTTCTGTGGTTCCCCGCGCCCTGATGACGGCATCTGTGGGCTGCCCCGGTCCCCCATCCTCTCTTTCTGACTGATGGCCCCTCTCCCGCTCGGGACTGGATGTGCCCCCTGGACACGCAAAGCTGCCCGCGCTTCCAGGCCCGAGTGCGTCCTGCCGGGATCCGTGAGCATTTCAGGGACATCGAGGGAAATCCAGACCCGGAGAGACAGTGGGGTGGCCCTGGCTCGGTGGGCAGAGATGTCCCTGCCAGGCGTGACCACAGCCTCCACTCACACCCCTCCTGGGTTGGGGTCTTCTCTATCAGCCTCCGACACATTGAGCATGCGCGGGGCTGGAGCAGCCAGCTGTGCCCACGGACCCAGGGAGGGGTCACTGCTGCAGCTCCGTCTCTCCCCCTGCACCTCTGCCCCCGTATCTCTCTCTCCCTGCACGTCACCCCCCCTGCACCTCTCCCCTCCTCACCTCTCCCCGCCCCCCGGACCTGTCNCGGGGAGGTGAGTCTTGCCTCTCAGAGGTTCTCTGCTCGGTCAGTTCTCCACTCAGGACAAACTGAGCGACTAGGCCATTGTCTCTTGTTTTTCAGTTGCTCAGTTATGTCCGACTCTTTGCGACCCCATGGACTGCAGCACGCCAGGCTTCCCTGTCCCTCACCATCTTCCGGAGCTTACTCAGACTCATGTCCATCGAGTCGATGATGCCATCCCACCATCTCGTCTTCTGTCGCCCTCTTCTGCCTTCAATCTTTCCCAGCATCAGGGTCTTTTTCAATAGGACTTGGTTATCTCTCTACAAAATGGAAATGATGGTAATAAGGCTAAAACCTGGCCCAGGAGGTTTCCTGCACTTATAGTGCCAGTACTTTAATCAAGTACTTCATTAAAATATGTGTGAGCGTGTGAGTGTGTGGGTGTTTAATAGAGAGCTTCCATCTAGTGAAAAAATTTAAAAACTGAAACTTTTTTTCTCTTTAGTCCATTAACTGCAAATCACAGAAGAGATAGATGTTATACACACACATTCAGTGAGCTGTTTACAACCACATTCTCCATCTCATTGGAGACATTCATCATTGTTCCATTTCAAAGTCAGTGCTATTTAAAGGTTATGACGTATCTTATTGGAAAGCTCCAGTAAACATATCTTATTTCACTGAGCATTTCTGGAAAATTACTTCAAAATTGTTCAGGATGGTACAGAGCAGTTTTGCTTCGCTCAAAAGAAGCCAAGGGTGATTTAGTAGCTGTGGATTGAAACTAAGTAATGTTGCCAAAACAGTGCAAAGCGTCTCACTCAGGACCTTGGTAATAATTCTCATTTTCATGAAAGTTAAGTACAACCTAACGCTCTGAAGTTCTCTCCTAATGCATCCTTGTTTCATTTACTGTTTCATCTTCCCACTGCTTTGATGTTTGGATTTGTTTATTTTGTAAGCATTTTGTTCAAAGACACTCTATGATTATTTGACGGCTATGCCCATTCTTGCCATCCTTGGGATGTTAAGAACTACCTGTCACGGGCAATCACTAGGACCATTCTGCCAAGAGAGAATAATGGGATTAAAATGCCACACACATGCAAGCAATATCTAGGAACACAGTGGAGTCAATTTAAATATACACTAAATCAAGGGTAAGTGCACAGGACAAAACAAAGATGCAAGTTCATTCAATATCAAGGCCTGTGTGTGCAAAGTGCGTGTGCAAAGTGCATGTGCAAAGTGTCTTTCCTCCGGCTAGTGCTGCTGCTGACAGAGGGCTGGCCTGGGTGGCCCAGAGATATCTGTCTCATTTTGGGTTACTTTGCCCCTGGCAAGGAGCTGGGTGAGGGTGACAGGCACAGCCCACCATTCCATCATGAACAAGGGTTCTCATCAGCTTAAGAGAAAACCCACCTCCTCTGCCCTCAGACCTCATGTCTCACCTTCACTTGCACAAGTTCATCCTTTCAGAGCAAGGGCCAGCCTCCCAGCAACCAGCTTCCAACAAGGGAAGGGTGAGGGTGAGAAGGTCATGGAGAAGCTGGTGATGTTCTCTCCTGGACTACGACCTTGGGATTTTACAGACCTCATTGTTTCATTTTCACCTTAAAAATGACTGTTATAGGTTGACTGGATTCCCGTGCTGAAATCCTAATCCTCCAATATGGAGTTATTAGGAGATGGGCTTTGGGGGCAATGAGGCCTTGAAGGTGGAGCCCTGTGAACAGAATCAGTGCCCTTTGAAAAAAGACACTTTTCAAAAGGGAGCTCGCTTGCCCCTTCCACCACGTGGTGTTTCTACTGGGAGATAGCCCTCTGTGAACCTGGACTCAAGCCCTCCTGTCCACAAGTTTGCCTGCTGGCATCTTGATCTTGGACTTGCTTACCTCCAGAACTGCAAGAAATAGTGTTAGCTGTTTATAAGCATCTGATCTATGGTATTCTGTAATAGCAGCCCCAGCTGATTAAGACAACACTGCTGCCTGACTCTGTGCAACCCCATAGACGGCAGCCCACCAGGCTCCCCCGTCCCTCGGATTCTCCAGGCAAGGACACTGGAGTGGGTTGCCATTTCCTTCTCCAATGCATGAAAGTGAAAAGTGAAAGTGAAGTTGCTCAGTTGTGTCCGACTCTTGGCGACCCCATGGACTGCAGCCCACCAGGCTCCTCTGTCCATGGGATTTTCCAGGCAAGAGGACTGGACTAGAAGGAGAGAAAAGGCTTCCCAGGTGGCTCAGTGGGAAAGAATCTGCCTACCAGCGCAGGAGACACGAGAGATGTGTGTTCAGTCCCTGGGTCAGGAAGATACCCTGGAGAAGGAAATGGCAACCCACTCCAGTATTCTTGCCTGGAGAATCCCATGGACAGAGAAGCCTGGTGGGCTGCAGTCCATGGGGTCGCCAAGAGTTGGACACAACTGAGCAACTTCACTTTCACTTTTCACTTTCATGCATTGGAGAAGGAAATGGCAACCCACTCCAGTGTTCTTGCCTGGAGAATCCCATGGACAGAGAAGCCTGGTGGGCTGCAGTCCATGGGGTCGCCAAGAGTTGGACATGACAGTTACTAAGCACAAACACACAGAAGTAGAGAAAACCCCATTCAGGTCTCTCATAATCAGGGTTTCTCATAATTGAAATTATGATGTGACCGAACACTGCTTGCTATCCAGATGCTTTTAAAACAAAAATATGACTTCTACAATATTATCATGATGTAATTGGTATGATATAGAGTTAGTATAGCTCTTAATAGTCACTAAGCACTTCCCTACAGTTTAACTCGTTCAAGCCTAGAACAGAGATAACAAGCACAAATATTCTTACTGTGACCCTCATCTCAGATGCAGATATTGTGGTTCAGAGATGTCTAAACTTAGTATGCTTACTCTTTGGAAGGAAAGTTATGACCAACCTAGATAGCATATTCAAAAGCAGAGACATTACTTTGCCAACAAAGGTCCGTCTAGTAAAGGCTATGGTTTTTCCAGTAGTCATGTATGGATGTGAGAGTTGGACTGTGAAGAAAGCTGAATGTCAAAGAATTGATGCTTTTGAACTGTGGTGTTGGAGAAGACTCTTGAGAGTCCCTTGGACTGCAAGGAGATTCAACCAGTCCATTCGAAAGATTAGTCCTGGGTGTTCTTTGGAAGAAATGATGCTAAAGGAATGAAACTCCAGTACTTTGGCCACCTCATGCGAAGAGTTGACTCATTGGAAAAGACTCTGATGCTGGGAGGGATTGGGGGCAGGAGGAGAAGGGGATGACAGAGGATGAGATGGCTGGATGGCATCACCGACTCAATGGACATGAGTGTGAGTGAACTCCGGGAGATGGTGATGGACAGGGAGGCCAGGCGCGCTGCAAATCATGGGGTCGCAAAGAGTTGGACACGACTGAGCAACTGAACTAAACTGAACTGAAACTTAGTATGTGTCAGAGCTGCCATCCTTCTGACCTACAAAAAGCCATTCTTTCCCACTTCACACCATTATCCTTGATTAAAATTTTGTTAAACGATTCCTGATATGCAGCCCTGGGGCAGGTGAAGTTTCATGCCCATTTACACAGTTGCTGTAAACTAAATCAGTTGTGCTGGAAACTCAGATTTAATTGTGCAGTCACTAAGTCATGTCTGATTCTTTGTGGTCCCCTGGACTGCAGCAAGCCAAGTTCCTCTGTCCTCTACTGTCTTCCAGAGTTTGCTCAAACTCATGTCCATGGAGTCGGTGGTGCTATCTAACCATCTCATCCTCTGCCACCCCCTTCTCCTTTTGCCTTCAATCTTTCCCAGCATCCGGGTCTTTTTCAGTGAGTCGGTTCTTCACATCAGGTGGCCAGAGTACTAGAGCTTCAGCATCAGTCCTTCCAATGAATATTCAGGATTGGCTTCCTTTAGGATGGACTCATCGGTGGTGCTATCTAACCATCTCATCCTCTGCCACCCCCTTCTCCTTTTGCCTTCAATCTTTCCCAGCATCCGGGTCTTTTTCAGTGAGTCGGTTCTTCACATCAGGTGGCCAAAGTACTGGAGCTTCAGCATCAGTCCTTCCAATGAATATTCAGGATTGGCTTCCTTTAGGATGGACTCGTTTGATATCCTTGCAGTCCAAGGGACTCTCAAGAGTCTTCTCCAGCACCACAGTTTGAAAGCATCAATTCTTCATCCCTCAGCCTTCTTTATGGTCCAATTCTCACATCCGTACATGTCTTGGTGGCCCTGTATCCCTGTATGGCATGGCTCATAGCCTCATTGAGTTACACAAGCCCCTTCACCACAAGGCTGTGATTCACGAAGGGGCTGGATATAATAGAATTCTTTAAAATGTGACAAGCACTCAGTGCACCTAAAAGAACTTGTCTTCCACATATAGAACTGAAAATGCCCGTCTGGGGACAGAGTTAGAGAAACCATGGCAGTTCTCTCTGGTTACAACAGCGAGTCCTCTGCAAACCACAGAACCCCAGCCCCCAGCATCACTCCTACTGGGAGCAAGCAAGCCTGCGGCTATGTTTCCTGACTTGTTGAAACACGCGATTTATCTCTTGCTAAACACTGATTGACATTGGATTCATTTAAAGCATTGGATAATAGACACATCACGGAGCACAGTTTATCTTTCCTGTGACTAAGCAGTATGTCCACAGATCTAGAATATTCTCCCATTTTCCTGACTTGCATTCCTCTCCCAAACAGAAAGCCTCTCTAGTGAGCTCTGTACATCCCTGAAGTTTTCTTATCTTGGTCTTTTTTTCTCTCCCTATTGTCTTTGGCTCAGTTCAGTGACTTCACAATGTTGCCGATCTGATTATTTACTAAACTGCTTCTTGAAAGGCAAACTGCCATGTTCACTTATAGGAAACAACTAACAACAGAGTTTCCAAGTGAGTAGAAACCAGCCAAACACTCCTGAAGCTCCTGGTGGGGCCCCCCTTCTATGTAGACACAGTGTTGCTTTTCTTGGGGGTACCAGAAACAGTGATCTTTCTTCTTCATTCATTATTTCCCTTTTCAAACATATTCAAACCATTGTTCTCTATCCATCCTCTTACAGGAACAGACCAAACATACTCTTTCATGAGCCTAATCCGAAATGTGAGTCTAGGGTTTGGGACCGTGAACAATCCTTCCAGCTCTGAAGATGAGGGCCCACAGATAGGTTAAGGCACCTCTTTTGATTTCAAGTTGTTTCATCTAGAGAAAAAAGAAATCAAAGGGATTCCTTCATCATTATACCCAAGCTCTGTAAAGCTGGCCTTGCCCTTAGTAGCAATGATTTAAGATAGAAGAAGATGAATGGGCAGCCTCAGTGGTTCTTGAATGGAGAACCTCTCAGGGAATGTTTGCAATGACTAGAGATGTTTTTCATTATCTTGGCTGCCTTGGGTCTTAGCTGCCACATGCTGGCCCTCTGTTGTGTCATGTGAGGTTAGTAGCCCTGTGGCATGTGGGATCTTAGTTCCCAGACCAGGGATTGAACCCACATCCCCTGCATTGCCAGGCAGATTCCCAACCACTGGTCCACCAGGGAAGTCCCAAGGTATGTTGGAGGTGTTTTACATTATCTTGAGTGGACTTGGGAGCAGCTGCTTTGCTGATGTAGCAGGTAGAGGCCAGGGATGTGGCCGGAGGCTGGGCATCCTACAGGGTGGGGGACAGCCCCCCCAAAAAAGACTGTTGTCGTATGGGATTGATCGCTTTTTGACCACTACTCACCTGTGTCTGAACCACATGATTAGGGGAGTTTTCCCAATTCTGTTGCATGGAGAAAATGGTGTGCTTAATCACTCAGTCGTCTCCGACTCTTTGCAATCCCATGGACTCTAGCCTAACAGGCTCCTCTGTCCATGGGATTCTCCAGGCAAAAATACTGGAGTGGGTTGCCATGGCCAGATATCCAGGTGATCTTCCTGACCCTGGGATCGAACCCAGGTCTCCTGCATTGCAGGCGGGTTATTTGCCATCTGAGCCAAAATAGATAAGGCACGCAGTCATGCTCATTCCCATTCTCTGGCCAGCTGTTGCTGAGGCTAAGGGAGAACCCAAGTGACGGGGTGTCCTTACTCTGGGGCTGCACGTCCATCTGTCCCCTCACCGCTGCCCTTCCCTTTGACAAGACTGTGGGCAACGTGGGCTTGCGGAGGGTTTTCCGAAGGACCGTGCAATTGTAGACATTCTGATCTGAACACATTTCTTCTCTTCATTTTCTGAACTGACTTGACTGTGGATTAATGTTGTCTTTACTCTGGTCTTAAGGGCTCAAGAGCGACTGCAGCGGTTTAGAGGGTATCGGATGTCATCGAGGTAAGTAACCACGACCATCATTAGATCTGACGTGTGTTCTGTCTGCCCACCCTGCCTCAAAGTGTAGGCTCCGTAATAACTAAATTTAACTTGGACATGTTCTCCATCGTGTTTATATAACATGTTTTGACCAGCTCAGCCGAGCAGGAAGCCAGAAGAGAAAACCGTAAATAGATTTAAAAAGCTTTTCGATTCAGTGCAAACAGTAATCCACATTCAGGGTTAAACCTTGAAATTCCAGAAAGACTTAAAGGTTTTATAAGATTTACCCACCCATTATGTTAACTTCTACCTTCTTTAGTAACTAACGTAATTGCTTTGAAAGACAGTTCTTACAATGACTGGTTTGGTTTGGTTTTGTGTTTAACCAAGGTTTTGCCAAAATACATAGCTTATTTCACTAGCTCTCAAATATTTGCTGCCTTTTGGGGATAATATCTTGAAAACTGTATTAGATGACAGTAAGCCAGCCAGAATACTATCTTAGGTGGGTAAGATCTCTCTGGTGGAGCTAATTATATAGGACACTGTGTGGAGTAGCGTTTAAAATCCAGAAAGTGAAAGAAAGTGAATTCGCTCAGTCGTGTCCAACTCTTTGCGACCCCATGGACTGTAGCCTAGCTGGCTCCTCTATCCATCCATGGGATTTTCCAGGCAAGAGTCCTGGAGTGGGTTGCCATTTCCTTCTCCAGGGTATCTTCCTGGCCCAGGAATTGAACCCGGGTCACCCTCATTGTAGGCAGACACTTTTACCATCTGAGCCACCAAGGAAGTCCAGAACCAGAGTGCAATGGCCTGGATTGGAATCCAGCCTCTGCACTGGAGGGGAGGGGAGGATTGTGGTCACATGACTCCATCTCTCAGCCTGTTCCCTTGCGTGTAACAGGGGACCCCCCCTAGGCATCTGTCAGAAGTAAATTAGTGAAGTCAGTGCTTCTCAACATTTGGTTCACAGTCTGGGGGCAGCATCGCCTGGGAACTTTTGGAAATGCTAACAGCCCCGCCCAGACCCACCACCTCTGAAGCCTGTCTCAGTGGTTCTGATGCACACAGGAGTGTGAGAACCACCAAGGTAAGCCACATCAGAATAAGCACTCAGTAAATGTTAGCTCTTATCATCATCCAGTCTGTCAGCCTTCCCTTTTCTGTAGCATTTTATACTCCTGTCTGCTCATTTCTTTGAAAACATCTACTCTGACACGCCCTGGCTTTCATACCCTCCTGGCTTTTAGTCAGGCACCAGGTGACTCACCCAGACTCCGCTCCACCCTCACCCTCCTCCCTCCTGGCCCCGGGGACTCCCCTCCACTCTGCCCACCCCTCCCCCAGTCCGCCCTCCTCTTTCCTCTGTGAGTCCCGCTCAGACCAGCTCTCTCTGCTTTCCCAGAGCCCACAGTGATGTGAGGAAGGGCACGTGCCCTGGTGCCAGACAACACGAGGACACTTGGGGTTTCCTTTAACCTCTGGGATCTAAGGCCGGATGATCTGAGGAGGAGCTCATGTAACAAGAATAGAAATAAAGTACACAATACCTGTAATCACTTGACTCATCCGCAGACCATGCCCTTTCCCCACCTTCCATGGAGGGACTGTCTTCCATGAAACTGGTCCCTGGTGCCGAAAAGGTTGGGGACCTCTGCTTGGGGGCACAATCTCCATCTTGTGGTTCACCCCGCCACACAGCTGCAGGAAGATCCACTCACATCACGTTCCACATCATCCTGCTGGGGGTTGTCCTAAAGGGAATTGTTAGGACAAACAAAGGGGAGAGATGACGAACTCATAGCAGCAAGAACAGCATTTTTGAAGAAGTGGGGGCCCCCATACTCCCGCAGCAGAAAGGAAAAGTCTCCTTTGGGACTTGGACACCACATAGAAAGTCAAGAGGCAAGCTTATCCCAGGAGACTTCTGATGAAGAAGGCCTGGCATGATCCCAACAGAAGTCCTGTCCTCACTCAGCTCCAACAGATCAACTTAACTGACAGGAAAAAGAAGGGCAAGCTTCCTTCTCAGGAGTACAGTTCAGAGAGGGCAGGGGAGATGGACAAACACAGCCTCAGTCAGGTGACCTCGGTCACCATCAACAGCGGTAAACCATGCTGACTGCACATGCCCTTATTTTTATATGATGTGGTGGAAAGGGCATTTTACGTCTGTGGTCTTCCTCCCAAAAACCACAGCCCTGGTCTAGTCTTGAGAGAAATATTCGATGATCCCAACAGTGAGATCGACCACAAAATGCCTGATCAGTGGTCTTCAGGGATCAACAGCGGTAAACCATGCTGACTGCACATGCCCTTATTTTTATATGATGTGGTGGAAAGGGCATTTTACGTCTGTGGTCTTCCTCCCCAAAACCACAGCCCTGGTCTAGTCTTGAGAGAAATATTCGATGATCCCAACAGTGAGATCGACCACAAAATGCCTGATCAGTGGTCTTCAGGGTGTCCAGGTCAGCAAAAATAAGGAATATCTGAGAAACTGTCAGAGACCAAAATCTACTAAGGCGCCATAAGGACTAAATGTGATACATCCTCTTCAGGGTCCTGGAACAGGAAAAAAAGACATTAGAAACAACTAAAGAATAGTTTATGTATAAAGTATGGGCTTTAGTAACAGTAAGTCAACATTCATTTATTAACTGTGACAAATGTACTGTACAAATGTTAAGATTTTCATGATAGTGAAAACTAGGTGAGAGGCACATGGAACTTTTATCAATATCTTCATCAAGGGGGGCTGGATTGTGCTCTGTGGGCAAAGCCTCGGATCCTGCCCTCAGGGGCTCACAGGCTGGCAGGCGGCCAGGTCCCATCTGACAGGGATGCTTAACAAGACTCCAGGGCTCACAGGCCCCAGTGACAACGAGCCGCTGCCCCACTGAAGGGAAAGGGCAGATTGCGAGGAGCTCCCAGACGCCGTCTGGGGAGACAGACGTAGGCTCTGCCCTCCCTCCACCACCCCAGGGCCTGCATTCAGGCATCACTCCTTCCCATCCATCCCTGGCGACCTTCCAAGGTAGCTCCCAAGACCTGAGACGCTGGGCAGATGGTGGCTGGGTGGGTGACTCAGGAATGAGTTCGGGGTCTGCGCTCTGCATGACCCGGAACCAGTCCCACACTACGGGTGCCATCGCCCCCAGCAGCACAGCGTGGGGGGACACGGTGCTGCGGGGACTGGAGGGCGGATGCCAGTGGACGGGGGAGCCCCGGGCCGGGTGAGCGGGGTGCCATGTGCGGAGGCGAGGAAGCTGCCAGGACCCCTTTCCCGCCTGGAGCTCGGGTCCCGTCCAGCCAGGCCCCAGGGCTCTCAGGGGACAGAACAAGCTCACGGGAGCTCACTGAAGGGCTGAACGCACAGCTCAGAGGGAGAAGGACACAGGCCAAGGAGGGGCGCTGAGGGTCTCCAGCCGGAGGACGCCCCCCTCCAGCCCATGAGCATCGTGGAGAGGCGAGATGACAAGCAGAAGGCCGTTGGAGGCACAGAAAGGGAGCGTCCGGGGGAGCCTCTGCCCGGGCGCTGTCTAGGCCTGCTCCCCGCCAAGCAGAGGGTTTTCACCTGGACACGTCTAAACTGTCGGCCTCCGGGGGACAGAAATCACCGCTCCTGTTTATTTCTGTCCGGCACAGAGCTAGTGTCTTGCCTGTGAACACAGTCGGCTTCCCCCGGGTCCCCCTGGCTGCTGAGGGGGCAGTTGGGGCTCAGGCTGGGGGCCCCGCCCCCACCCCCCAGCGGCACAGCAATCGTGGGCGCAGAGGCTCTTTTCCCGAATCACTCACCGTAGTCGTCAGTCTCGATTTTCCTGTATTCCACTTTCGGCATCTGCCGTTCGCTTATGGCTTTCTGTACGTGCTCGTTGGTCTCTAGATCAAACATCTCTGAAAGAGACAGAACAGTGGTGTGTTCAGATCCCCGCTCACAGACGCCCTGGGGTTTCATGTGCCTCCTGACTCCTACGTCGGAGGGCAGGATCACGCGTCCATGGTAGCAGCCAAGAGCCACAGATGTTAGATTCCAAGCCCGGGTCAGGACAGGGGCGAGTCCAGGTCAGCCCGGGTGCTCCGGGCGGGCAGCGGGGTGGGTTCCTCCACGGTGCCACGCTCCACGGCATTTCTCACACACGGGAATCATCTTGCGGGTGTGACTGGTCTCAGGACTGCTGTTTTTTTTGGGAACTGACATCATGTCTGTCAAGGCAAATGGTTTCCAAATGGAGTGGCCACAGTAACACACTGGAAGAGAGCACAGGAGCTGGGGTGACCTTTGCCACTTTGTGCAGGAAAGTGGACTTGGCTTTCTTGCCTTAGCCACAGGTGGCCTGGCCCTGGAGACCTTCATTCGAGGTGGCCGCACGGCCGTGTGAGTCCAGGTGCAGGGGGACTGGCCTGTCTCCCTCCAGGCCAGAGAGGTGGCCGCACCCTTCCCTGTACCTCAGGGGCTGCTCTGAGACCCTTACATTGCACCAGCTCACAAAGGCCTTGGCAGGGACCCTGTCCCTGCAAAAGCCCCCTTCTTCCAGAACTGGCCCTTCCCCCAACTGCTCCATCTGACACGTGACTTCTTTTCTCCGCTCTCCCCCCAATCCTACCTGGGGACAACTCATGGTTCCATCGAAAGGAAGTTTTATCTCCAAGGGGCTCGACACTTGGGTAGACAAGTCACTTGGAAATGGGTGTGAACCTTTTAAAGAAGAACCCAGTCTCATAAGCATGCTGATAACTGCTTTCAAGAACAGGCCAGGCAGCTGAGCCAGCACCTAGGACCCTCAGCACTGAGCGTTCCATCTGTGGGGCCACGGGGACCACCCTGAGCAGGACCCTCACATTTCCTCAGGGGCAGAGGCGACCAAAAGTTCCCAGGGCTGGTGACAAGGCAAGAAACAAGACAAGGCGCTTCATGAGGTTGCTGAGCACGTATTTGGATATTTAGCTTTGGTGACATGGTGAGGGGAGAAATGGTGAAATTACCTCTCAAATACATGGAGCTTTAAAAATGGTGAGGTTGGACCCCACCACCCGGCAGGCAAGAAGTCCAGTCCTTTGTAGAAAGTGAGAAAGGAAAGGTGTGTCCACAAGGGCTGTGCTGACACACGGAGGTCCAAACAGTGCGAGTGAGAATGGTCAGTCCCTCAGTCGTGTCTGACTATTGTGACCCCATGGGCTGTAGCCCGCCCGGCTCCTCTGTCCATGGGATTCTCCAGGCAAGAACACTGGAGAGGATTGCTATTTTCTCTTCCAGAGGATCTTCCCGACCCAGGCATCAAACCCACACCTCTGATGCCTCCTGCACTGGCAGGGGGGTTCTTTACCACTAGCACCGCCTGTGAAGCCCGGAGGTCCTGGCAGACCTGACCTCAGCTCGGGGACCTGGACACCCAGCCCGGAGGTGGCACCCTCTCGACCTTGCAGTCTTACAGACACGTGAGGGAGGGGACCCCCAATCTCAGTGTGGCGAGAGCGCCCCATGGTCCTAACAGAGCAGAGAGCTGTCGTTTTCCCTGAGTCCAAACAGCCTAGGCCCTTTAACACAGCGTCCCAGGCACACAGAGGAGCCGGTTTACGAGGCACTAATTATTTCCTCTCCATGCTCTATCCACACTCTCAGGGCCGGATGATCGGGAGAGAGCCCCACCAGACCACGGAAATAATGTCATTTCCTACGCTCTCTGCTGCCTCTGCGCCTTCGCACTTGCTGTTGTGCGTTCCCGGCTCCCCCCCTCCATCAGGTCAAAGGTCACCTACTCTGCGAGAACCCCCACCATCGATCTCGGGGCCCCCTCCAGGTCCACGCTACACCAGCTCTCAGAGGCTCGGTCACCGGCCCGGCTGCCCTCTCCCACGCCGGGCATCAGGGCTCCCTTCCATCCCAGGGACCAAACACACCAGTTTCCAGCAGCAGGAGTCGACCTGTCTGTGGAACTCTGACTCACGCCCGGGACACGATGCATCTTCACAGTAGCCGAGCCTGGGTTTTGGGCCCGAGGCTCGCTTTCTTTTCCCACGTGGGAAGGACTGAGTGGTCCCTCTGGGGGTTTCCAAAACCCCGTGGGGCTCTGAGGGTCCTGGTGGTCAGATCTCTTGGTGGTAAGATTCAAAGCAATCGAGGCCTGTGAACCCCTGCTTCCCACACCAAGCGGAACAAAACAAAAGCCCGTTTTAATCCAACTGATTTAAAAGTTGGCAGTGTTTGAACACCCAAGGTACCGTTTAATCTTGGGAACTGAGGGAATTCCCTGCTGCTGTTCAGCCGCGCGGCTGGGTCTGACTCTTTGCGACCCCATGGATTGCAGCACGCCAGGCTTCTCTCCTTCACCATCTCCCAGAGCTTGCTCAAACTCATGTCCGTTGAGTCGCTGATGCCATCCGACCATCGCATCCTCTGTCGTGCCCTTCTCCTCCTGCCTTCACTCTTTCCCAGTGTCACGGTCTTGTCCAGTGAGTCAGCTCTTCGCATCAGGTGGCCAACGTATTGGTGCTTCAGCATCAGTCCTTCCCGTGAATATTCAGGGTTGATTTCCTTTAAGACTGGCTGGCTGGAGCTCCTTGCAGTCGGAGCCCCAAGAGTCTTCTCCAGCACCACAGTTTGAAAGCATCAGGTTTTTGGCACTCAGCCTTCTTTGTGTTCCCACTCTCCCATCCATACGTGACTAGTGGAGAAGCCACAGCTTTGACTGTACAGACCTTTGTGGGCAGAGTGATGTCTCTGCTTTTTAATCCGCTGTCTAGGTTTGTCACAGCTCTTCTCCCAAGGAACAAGTGTCTTCTAATTTCACTGATGCTACCCAACCCAAGCTTATGGTAGGAGCCGGAGCACGGACCTCACAGGGCCTTCTAGAAGCCTCCGCCCTCCAGCCCGTGATCTGGACCTCTGTGTCTGCTTAAGAGAAGCCTGGGGGTAGGGAGCTAAGGGGCTCGGGGGCATGGGTGGGGCTGTGGGTCAGACCAGAGGGACGGAGAAGCAGGAAGACAGGGGGTCAGCAGGAACACAGGAGCGTCCTTGGGGACAAGAGCAGGGCCAGGCCCTTTGCCATCAGAGAAGCAGCTCCAGGCTCCCACTTCTTGGGGCCGGACAGAGCTCCGAGAGGGCGAGGGTGGGGCGACCTGGATGGGCAGACATCACCAGGCAGGAGACCTGGAGCAGCCACTCAAGGCTGGTTGTCACCTCTCTCCACGCATCTGCATGGGGATTTGACACTGCTGACACCAGCTAAGCTTGAAGGAGCTTTGTGCTCAGGCTGACATGCAGCCTACGAGCGAGGCTCGCGTGGAGCTAAGGAGAACACAGACTTGCCACCGGAACGTGGAGCTTCTGG
>SJYX01024886.1:360681-416139 GCA_006410675.1 Oreotragus oreotragus
TGGTGATGGACAGGGAGGCCTGGTGTGCTGCGATTCATGGGGTCGCAAAGAGTCGGACATGACTGCGCGCCTGAACTGAACTGAACTGATTGTTACGTGATAGGTGGTAACCAAACAATATCATGTGGAAAAATGTGTTTTTCCACTAGTCATGTACGGACGTGAGAGCTGGACCATAAGGAAAGCTGAGCACCGAAGAATTGATGCTTTTGAATTGTGGTGTTGGAGAAGACTCTTGAGAGTCAATTGGACTGCAGGGAGATCAAGCTGGTCCATCCTAAAGGAAATCAGTCCTGAATACTCTTTGGAGGGACTGATGCTGAGGCTGAAGGTCTAATTCTTTGGCCACCTGACTCACTGAAAAAGACCCTGATGCTGGGAAAGATTGAAGGTGGGAGGAGAAAGGGATGACAGAGGACGAGATGGTTGGATGGCGTCACAGACTTGATGGACGTGAGTTTGAGTGGGCTCCGGGAGTTGGTGATGGACAGGGAGGCCTGGCGCGCTGCAGTCCATGGGGTCACAAAGAGTCAGACGCGACTGAGCGACCGAGCAACAGAAATGTGCTGTTAATAATACACGCGCCGCGTATGGAGTAACACAGCACAGCTCAGTGGCTTGAACTGCCTTGGTATCTAGTCTGACAACAGCAGGAAGACGAGGCCAAACGCCCGCGGGTGAGCGGGCATAGCCACCTGGGGGGAGACTCAGCCACAGCTGTGAAACCTGACGATGCCCGACCCACGACCAGAGGGTCCCACCAGCGTGCCCCGCCTCAGAGCGGGCCCTGTGCACAGACACACGGAGGCACGGAGACGGCTCTTCGCCGCCACTCTATCTGAGCAAGAGCTGCCCGGCTAGCCGTGGGCAGGGGAGGGACCCCATGAATGCAGCCTGTCCACCCAGAGGAAGCCCGCCACAGAGTGCAGGGGATGAGTAGGGGACACCTGTGCACACGGGCAAACTCCGGGAGTTGGTGATGGACAGGGAGGCCTGGCGTGCTGCAGTCCATGGGGTCACAAAGAGTCAGACGCGACTGAGCGACCGAACAACAACAGAAATGTGTTGTTAATAATACACGCGCCGCGTATGGAGTAACACAGCACACCTCAGTGGCTTGAACTGCCTTGGTATCTAGTCTGACAACAGCAGGACGACGAGGCCAAACGCCCAGCGGGTGAGTGGGCATAGCCACCTGGGGGGGAGACTCAGCCACAGCTGTGAAACCTGACGATGCCTGACCCACGGCCAGAGGGTCCCACCAGCGTGCCCCGTCTCAGAGCGGGCCCTGTGCACAGACACACGGAGGCATGGAGACGGCTCTTCGCCGCCACTGTATCTGAGCAAGAGCTGCCCGGCTAGCCGTGGGCAGGGGAGGGACCCCATGAATGCAGTCTGTCCACCCAGAGGAAGCCCGCCACAGAGTGCAGGGGATGAGTAGGGGACACCTGTGCACACGGGCAAATGTGGAAAACGCTTTCCATGCATACGATCGAGCTACACTCTGAGAGCACGTTCCTAAGTCCAACAAAGTTAGCCAAGGCCCCAGCCGACACAGCGGGGCNCTGTCCACCCAGAGGAAGCCCGCCACAGAGTGCAGGGGATGAGTAGGGGACACCTGTGCACACGGGCAAATGTGGAAAACGCTTTCCATGCATACGATCGAGCTACACTCTGAGAGCACGTTCCTAAGTCCAACAAAGTTAGCCAAGGCCCCAGCCGACACAGCGGGGCTACATAACACTGCAATAGGCTTATAATAGGCTTATAGGTGATAGGGTTATAATTCTTTTCACACAAATAATACATAAAAAACGCACAAAAAAATAAACAAAATATGTTTAATCTCACAGGACGCTGCCTTGAAAAGCACAGTGGTCCAGCACAACAGCTGGTACGCAGGGGCTGGCATCCGTGAACAGGCGAGAATGACTGGAGGAAGGAGGGGCGGTGGGAGCCGGTGGAGCCTGGTCAGCGATGGGAGACGGAGGGCGAGCTGCGGGCCACTCACGCCTGACGCTGACGGAACGCACGTGTGCATCTTTGAAAGCTTGCAACTTGAAAGTTGGTATGTAGGCGACTTACTGTACAATGTTACACGGAAACATCGGGCTGCAGAATGCTAGAGGCCGCAATACCACGATGGTGGAAATGGCCTCCACAAGTGGCGCGCCTTCATTTCAAACAGACGCCCAGTGCTCTGCTCCGTGGACACATCACGTGTCTCTGGTCCACCCCCTACTCATGGGTGTTCACACTCTGTCCTTTGGGTTTGTTGTGGTTGTGGTTATTGCTAAGAACGTTGTCACAGAAATGCTCTAACATGTGTCTTCACACACAGGTAAGACTGTGCTGGTTAAGCTCACTAATGGCATTGCAATTGCTGTGTTAAAAAGGCCGTACAGTCAGTTTTCACTAAATAGGCTCGTGGTTTTAAACACAAAACCCCCAAATCTCGGTGCTTTAATACGACAGGAGTTCAACCCTTGTGACTGTTACACCCTAGGGAACCGGTCAGCTGCGGCCGTGCTGGTCCTCCTCTGGGATCCAGGCTGAGAGGGCAGCCTTCAACTGGAAGCTACGCACCCACGGCCGCAGGAAACCAGAGGGAGCTGCAGAAAATGCCTGGGGCCATAGTTCACAGGCACTCCAGTGCCCTCAACGGTGGAGCTGGAAAACCTCTCCAGAAGAGGGGCCGTGAACCACGTGTGATGGGAGGGTGGTCTGGTAACAGCAGGGAGTTAGCACACTGAGCAGAGACCGGGATGCCAGAACATATGGTCTCGTCAGCCTACGTCTAACGGCGGACGGGGATCTAGGCCATAACTTAAAAAAGGTGTGTGTGGGGTTTTTGTTTGTTTCTTTTGTTTGCCTTTACCATCCTTACAGGCACGTGTTTATCTTGGTGTTGCTTTGATTTGCCTTTTCCAAATCTTGAGTGGGTTGACGCTGGGCAATTGCCTGTGCAATTCATGTGTGATGTGTGTGGACTGCAAACCGCCTGTCGCATGCGTGGTCCCTTCAGTCACATTGCTGCTTGCGATCGTTACTTAGTAATTAGCTCTATCTTATAGGACTATTCTCAGCAGCTTTACTTGTTACAGATGGACACTATAAACAATACAGACATCTACCAGCAAGGTGAAGGGACTGGTGTGGCATTACAGAGCAGTGGCACGCAGAGGCAAGCAGAGGGGCTGCCCTCCGCTGAGCGGCTGCAGGCCCTCCTCCTGCGTCCAGCCTGACGTGTGCCTCACAAGGTGCCCTTGGCACCAGCAGCAGCAACTGTCATCATGAAAGCCACTTTCAAAAGACATAACTGCTCCTTCCAAGTTTCCACTACTCCCCAGACACACACACACACACACACACACACACACACACACACATCTTTGGGCCAGGGATCTGAGTCATCCCAGCACCTGTTCTGAATCTGGGGGTCAATGTCCTGAACAAAATATTTGCCCAGCGGATTAGCAGCTCGTGTAGGACGGCTTCCTAACTATATAATTGGCCGTCATGTATTAAGGCAGCAAATTTAAACTCAGCTAAAGAAGGATCCCCTAAGACCACCCTCTGGGTCCTGTGCTTTATTCAGGTCGTGGTTTCCTTGCTGATACTCAACAACCCCTCCGCCCCCAACCTTTTCTCTAAGCACCGAGGGTAGCTATTTTTACTTACAGGATCTGAATTGTATTTTCTTGTTTTCCGAGAGTCACATCACAACCATGTCATATTTCCAGTCATTTTAATATAGAATATTTTTTTCTAGAATGGGCTTCCCAGGTAGCAAAGTAGTAAAGAATCTGCCTGCCAAAGCAGGAGATGCAAGAGACCCGGGTTTGATCCCTGGATTGGAAGGGCCACTGGGGTAGGAAATGGCGACCCACTCCAGTGTCCTTGCCTGGAGAATCCCACGGACAGGGGAGCCTGCTACAGCCCGTGCCGTCACAGAGAGTCGGACAAAACCAAGCACACACGTCACGTCACATTCTTTAGAACAGCCGAACAGAAACAATACAAGTAAAAACGACATCTAAAGTGAAAGTCGCTCAGCCATGTCCAACTCCTTCTGACCCCATGGACTATAAAATCCATGGACATCTCCAGGCCAGAATACTGGAGTGGGTAGCCTTTCCCTTCTCCAGGGCATCTTCCCAACGCAGGGATTGAACCAGGGTCTTCTGCATTGTAGGTGGACACTGAAGTTAAAAAGCAGCCTGTATGTATAATTTAAACAGATTAATTATAACCGAATCCTATCCAGCTACCCATACCTCCTCTGTGAGGCCCCACCCCCAGGTCCACGGGCGCTATGGTCGAGGAGCTGGGTCCTCCTCCTCTCACGCCATCACGCACGCTCCTCTGGCCCAGGTAGCCTCAACCCACAGCTCTGTGTGAATTTTAAGATCACCCATCATTTTGAGATTTCTATGATGCTTGGGCTCCTGAAAATTGGCTGGTAATTTAGGAAAACATCTAACTCAAAACAAACTCACAAGAAATGGGGGGAAAGCAGGAGATTCCCAATTCGGAGTAAGATATTTGGGCTTTGTGATCCTTTGACCAGACCTGGGTCAGTGTTGCTGAGGATTTCTGTAAGAGGAGAAGAAACATGCTGAACACAGGAGGCCGGCACACTGACCCCGGGGAGCTTGCCATGCTTAAAGGGGAGCCTGCCATGCTCAGTTTAAACAATTAAGGACACCTTTACTGAACAGCCTTCGGAGGGGCTTCACCACTGAAGTCTCAAGTTGGCTTTCCTTACTTTTCTTCCTCTCCCAAATGATCTCACTTGCATCCAGCCAACAGCCACCTGATTAAATGCGCTGTTTTGAACGGCGGCAGCTTTTGTGTGTTTCACTGCTGCCTGCAGTCCCTCCCTCCCACCTGTCCCTGCACAGACTACCGTGGCCCCAATCTCTCTAGACGGTCAGAATCCGACAGCACTCCATTTACCTGCTATCCTTCCAATAGCTCCTGTTTGCGGTTTCTCCTTACTTTGCATGTGATTCAACCCGACAAACATGTATGGAGACTCTACCATGCTCAGGGAGCGGGGCCAGGTCCCGGGGGTAGGGCACAAAAGACAGAGCATTTGCCAGCAGGGAGCGCAGAGGCTAGCAGAGGAAGACAGCCAGGCACGGAGCAGTCCCCGGAAGAAGGTGCCCGTTCCGAGGTCCGCACATGGACTCAGGAGTCAGGACGTGGTCCCCAGTTCCGTCAGCTCGGCCGCCAGCTACTTGTGGTTCCAGCCAAGGGGTGTTTCTTACCTGGGTCCCAGCTGTGGAATACAGGGTGGCTAAGGTCTATTCTTAATGAGAGGGTGCCTGTCAGGGGCAGAGCTGGGTGCTGCCTCACCTCACTGGCTCCGGGAGGCCGAGGCAGCCTGGCTGCACAGGCGTTAGGATGCTGTGATCGACTGCAGCCTCCCTGTGAGATGCAAACGTGGACCCTGGGGAGGGGAGATGCTCCACACCTGTGCCCAGAAGGAGGCGCTGCTCTCAGCCTGACGTGGAAGGCAGGGAGGGGCGGGAAGGGGACGATGGAGAAGCAGGACCACCTGTCTGCTCCCTCTTAGCGTCCCCTCCCTGTCATCCCCTTTTGGCTCGTCCTAGGACACAGGACATGTTCCACGGTAAATGCCTCTGTCAGTCAGGTCATTCATTAAACACTCGACTCTCCATGTGTTCACCTATGGACACACTCATGCACACACGCCTAGACTCATGTGAGCACACATGTGCAGTCACAAAAATATTTATTAATACTAGGAGTCTCCTTGCCCCTTCATGAGACTCTAGACTCATGTGAGCAGCCACCTGTGAACACACATGTGCAGTCACAAAAATATTTAATACTAGGAGTCTCCTTGACCCTTCCTGAGACTCCTTGCATCCTTGGTAGGTTAAGTGTGTCTCAGCGGCTGTCCCTTTGCTCAAACTGAAATTGCGCAGAAACAGTTCTGTTTGCTCAGCCTTTGCTTACAAAGACACAACTGCCATAAAAACATTTGGTCCTTTAAAAACTCCGGGTAGTGACAGAGACTATTTTGGCTCAAGTTAAAAAAAAAAAAAATCTGAGTTCCAAGTTTATATTGTTTCCAAGTGGGAAAATATTCACACCGAAGCAAGCAAATTCACCACCAACCCATAAGGTAGTTCCGTGGTCAATAAAGATCCTGCTGCCAGATGGGGAGAAACTCAAATTATAAACAGAAAACCTTTGGAGTGCATCACAGACTTGCAAACAGAAGATACTTGTTTGTTTCTGTCTCTGGTCTCCAGTCCCATCATTTCAGAACGTGAGTTTAGACCTGCTCGAGTGGATGGAGAGAAGGGACAATGACGGACGAGAATCGAGTGATGAAAACGGCTTGGACCGGAGAGAGAAAAGCCATCAGGCTAAAAGGGAACCGTAGAGACCCTGCCTGTCCTCCCTGCTTTCCTCTGGGTCCTCAGAGGGATGTGCGCGACGGGCAAGTCCCGCCAGAAGCTACACTCGTGGTACGGGAGCAACAGAGACCCAGGCAGTCTGGCGATGACGGCCCGAATCTCTCTTGAGCACCGATGAATGGTTCAAAGGCCAGCGGCCAGCTGGGTGAGTGCAGGAAGGCTCCAGCCAGCGCAGAAGACGGGCCACGGCCCTGCTGGGCGCAGCATCCGGATCTCTTTATTTGCCAGTTCGTGAATTACGTATGCTTCATGCACAAGGTTCATACGTTGAGATGATATTACCAGACTGATAAGGAGGGGGCTAGCCAAGCTTCCCAGAACTACCGCAGAGAATGCAAACGTTTGTTCCCAAAGATGTGACTTCCTCGTCAACACTGCAGATGGCTATTGTTGTGTTTGACTTTGAAGCCTTGTCATAGCTGACATCGAGCGTGGGATCTGGGGGTTCCCCTGCCATGCCTCACAGCACTGAGTCCTGCTTCAGTCCAGGTTCACGGAGCCACTTGAAAGTGACCATACGTCCCATGTGGCAGGGGAAGAAGCATCGCTCAGAGGGCTTCCCGGGGATCAGGGGTGGCTTCACCTGCTCACAAATGTGGTGAAAAGTGTCACATTAACGTTTCACAGTCACATGTGACCTCCTGCTCAAGAAATTACATGTCACCTGTCAGGAACATCACAAGCAGAGTAAGAGAAACCACCCCAGTAATAAAATGGGAGGGGCCTCTGTACGCTCCCCAAAGCCAGCCGGCATCTTTGGGAAATCAACCCACAGAAGTGTTAGGCTTTAGGAACTATCTGCCTTTTGTTGTTATTCAGTCGGTCAGTCGTGTCCAACTCTTTGCAACCCCATGGACTGCAGCACTCCAGGCTTCCCTGTACTCCACCATCTTCTGGAGTTTGCTCAAACTCATTTACGTCCATTGAGTTGGTGATGCCATCCAACCATCTCATCCTCTGTCGACCCTTTCTCCTCTCACCTTCAATATTTCCCAGAATCAGGGTCTTTTCCAATGAGTCAGCTCTTCACATCAGGTGGCCAAAGTATTGGAGTTTCAGCTTCAGCATCAGGCCTTCCAATGAACACTCAGGACATTTCCTTTAGGATGGACTGGTTGGATCTCCTTGCAGTTCAAGGGACTCTCAAGAGTCTTCTCCAACACTACAGTTCAAAAGCATCAGTTTTCTGGTGCTCAGCTTTCTTTAAAGTCCAACTCTCACATCCATACATGACTACTGGAACAACTTACCTTTGACTATATTTTGTTAGCAAAGTAATGTCTCTGCTTTTTATATGCTGTCTAGGTTTGTCATAACTTTTCTTCCAAGGAGCAAGCGTCTTTTAATTTCATGGCCACAGTCACCATCTGCAATGATTTTGGAGCCCAAGAAAATAAAATCTTTCCCTGTTTCCATTGTTTCCCCATTTATTTGCCATGAAGACATGGGACTGGATGCCATGACCTTAGTTTTCTGAATGTTGAGCTTTAAGCCAACTTTCTCACTCTCCTCTTTCATCAAGAGGCTCTCCAGTTTCTCTTCGCTTTCTGCCGTAAGGGTGGTGTTATCTGCATATCTGAGGTTATTGATATTTCTCCTGGAAATCTTGATTCCAGCTTGTGCTTCATCCAGCCCAGTGTTTCTCATGATGTACTCTGCATAGAAGTTAAATAAGCAGGGTGACAATATATAGCCTTGACGTACTCCTTTCCGAATATGGAACCAGTCTGTTGTTCCGTGTCCAGTTCTAATTGTTGCTTCTTGACCTGCATACAGATTTCTCAGGAGGCAGGTCAGGTGGTCTGGTATTCCCATCTCTTTAAGAATTTCCCACAGTTTGTTGTGATCCACACAGTCAAAAGTTTTATTGTAGTGAATGAAGCAGATGTTTTTCTGGAATTTTCTTGCCTTTTCTATGAAAAATTTTCTGACAGATGTTGGCAATTTGATCTCTGGTTCCTCTGCCTTTTCTAAATCCAGCGTGAACATCTGAAAATTCTTGGTTCACGTACTGTTCAAGACTGTCTTGGAGAATTTTGAGCATGACCTTGCTAGTATGTGAAATGAGTGTAATTGTGCAGTAGTTTGAACATTCTTTGGCATTGTGTTGGCACTGGAATGAAAACCGATCTTTTCCAGTCCCGTGGCCACTGCTGAGTTTTCCAAATTTGCCGTCATATTGAATATAGCATTTTAACAGAATCATCTTTTAGGATTTGAAATAGCTCAACTGAAATTCCATCACCTCCACTAGCTTTGTTTTTAGTGATGTTTCCTAAGGCCTATTTGACTTGGCACTCCAGGATATCTGGCTTTAGGTGAGTGATCACACCTTCATGGTTATCTGGGTCATTAAGATCTTTTTTGTATAGTTATTCCGTGCATTCTTGCCACCTCTTCTTAATATCTTCTGTTTCTGTTAGGCCTAAACCATTTCTGTCCATGTGCTCATCTTTGCATGAAATGCTCCATTTGTATCTCTGATTTTCTTGAAAAGATCTCTAGTCTTTCCCATTCTATTGCTTCCCTCTATTTCTTTGCAGCATCCTCCCAGGAAGGCTTTCTTATCTCTCCTTGCTATTCTTTGGAACTCTGCACTCAGATGGGTATATCTTTCCTTTTCACCTTTGCCTTTCACTTCTCTTCTGCCTTTGAGCTATAGCAAAACTTTTATGCCCGATATGCATCACCCTGGGTGAAGTTTTTAGATGTTTAGCGNGAAGGCTTTCTTATCTCTCCTTGCTATTCTTTGGAACTCTGCACTCAGATGGGTATATCTTTCCTTTTCACCTTTGCCTTTCACTTCTCTTCTGCCTTTGAGCTATAGCAAAACTTTTATGCCCGATATGCATCACCCTGGGTGAAGTTTTTAGATGTTTAGCGTAATTCACAGAATACAAAGTATGAATGTGAAGGAAGGAGCTTAGTTTGATCAGTTTTGTGAGGTTAGGCAAACTACGAGAGAAATAGTGAAAGTGGCTGTTACATTCATCTCTGTGCATGTTCGAGCTGGATCTGGACCAGGGTGGTGTCAAGGCTCTTATGAGTACACTTCCCACAGCTCCTGTATTGTCCTGTTTCTCACACTTGTGATAATACTTCTTATTATCTGCTGGTATTGTGATCTGATAGTTCTTGGATGAATTTTAACCAATGTGATTAAGTTCTGATTGGAGCTCTAATGATACATTCATGTCTTATCTTTTCAACTATATGTGGAGCTTAGGAACCCATTTTATACAACTCTGTATCCCACAAAGGAACATGTACAGTGTCTTATTCACAGTATGTGGTCAATGGATATTTGCTGAATAAATGAAGGACAAAGTATTCATGGACAGGATGTATGCCTTGGGAAATGGCGAGATTCAGAGCCTGTGGCCTGTTCCTTGAATAACCTCAAAGTTGCCAATTACCTTTTTGAGATGTTAGCTCTGGTTTTTAAAAAGTGCAAAAGATCACTTAGAGCTAAATTATGTAACAAAGGATATTTTAAGTTTGATGATTACAATAACTGTCAACAATCAAGTCTATTATTAAGGGAAGAACTACAGATTCCCTGGGAGCCTGGTCCAAGAAGGTCATACTGCAAGGAATATCCTAAATTCTTCTGAGCAATATCCTCTTGTCAGAACAAGTTGTGCAGCTTCCTGAAAAGGACGATACTTATTGGATGTACAAATGACAGAATGCAAAGAAATGAGACTTTTATTATAACCCCAATGAGGACAGGCTACACTTTGTCTTTTTTTTTTTTTGAACTTGACCAAGTCCTGACTCAGACTGGAGGGCTCTGGCCGGTGGGGCTCTGACGTGCCCCTCGGCCTGCCTTCTTCTGCCCCCTGCTGACCACCAGTCTGCGCCCCTTCCCCTCAGCCCTCATGGTCAGTTCACTGCACGTAAGCAGGAGTGACTCACCAAGCGCTTGGTGTGCATTCTGAGGGCAGAGGCCTCAGTTCTTGGTGCAGGATCTGTGAGGTGGGAGTGCCACCTGACTGGGGTATTGGGGTGACCAGGAGCTGCTCCCCTATGGCTCCTGACACTTGGTGGATACAGAACTTCCTGTTTTTCCTTTTGGACTCAAGGATGGAGAACAAACAGACCACTTCTTTTAAAGGTTAGTAAATCCACACTCAACTCTCTCACACTGCCACATCTGCCTCCTCAGAGGTCCCCTCCTCCACACCTGCGGAAGCATCTCCTGCCACCTCCCATCGCCATGGCAACACTTTCACCACTGCCCTCCTCACCTCTGCCGAGGACTCCCACACAGTTTTGACCTTGGCCCTCTTCTGATTAATACCCTCGAGTCACTCTCCAATCCCCGCATGACAAAGTTGAAACCCTTGGCATGAAATCAAAGACCTGTTCAGACAATCTCCTATCACCCAACACACACCTCCCCAAGGCCTTGTTCTTTAGAAGAGAAGCTGTGTTGTTTCACATCTTTGTGCCTGCTCACCCCTCCTCCCCCTCGATGCCCTGCTCACCTAGTCTCCTCTAAACCTCTGCATTGCCTGCAAGGCTCAATTCCAGTGTCTTCTCTGTGATACTTCCTCTGACTATTCCCTCTTTGGTAGTACCAGTGTGATAATAATAATAATAAAAATAAGAATAGCAACATCATAATTACCCCACGATCACCACATCAGGCATTGTTTTAAGTGTTTTACACGCAGTGACGTTAGTCACTTTAGTCTTTAAAATAACCCTGTGAAGTAGCCACTGTATCCCATTTCACAGATGAGTAACTGAGGCACAGAATTGCCTACAGTATTGCTAGGACCGACAGCAGTCACAGTCCATCCATGTGGCTGCTCACCTACATATATTTCTTAGTTATAAAGGGCAATGAACCTCAGTGTTCATCTTAGCAGCAACACTGTCTAGCTGAGTGGAGTTCTGCAGGTTACCTTTATTAGCTGGTCTTGGCATCTTCCTCTTAAAGAGTTGTTCTGGAACCAAATGGTGATACAAACAAAATGGCTAGAATATGCCACATGCCTCATACTTGGGGGATTCCCAGGTGGCAGTAGTGGTAAAGAATCTGCCTGCAATGCAGGAGACTTGAGAAACATGGGTTCAATCCCTGGGTTGGGAAGATCCCCTGGAGCGGGGCATGGGAACCCACTCCAGTATTCTTGCCTGGAGAACTCCGTGGACAGAGGAGCCTGATGGGCTACAGGCCACAGGGTCACAAAGAGTCGGACACGACTGGCAACTGACACTTAAATTGATCCAGGTTCCAGGCTCCACGAATGATGATCCTTTCTCCAGTTAACAGATCAGATTTTACCTCTTAGCCCTGGACGTCACGATCCCATGTTCACAGCATAGACAGGGGTTAGTTAAGAGCGGAGACTCAAGTCTTGTTGGAGCTCTCCCACCTACAGACAGGCGAACCTGGCTTCTGAAGGTCCAGACCCCAGCCCAGATCATCCACACCCTTCAGCTAGTCCTGAAGGCCACCAGGACTGTTTATTGCACCCATGAAGTAAAGAAAAGTCCTTTTTCCACAGGTATGTTCAGTGATAACCTTTGGTCATTTGAGCCTATTTGTTGCTCAGCTTGGAAACTCAACAGCCTTCAGCTAATGATCATTAACTTACTCCCAGGTACGCTGATGTTGCTAGTCGTCAGAAGCCTGAGTGCAGGCAGCCCACCTCCAGCGGAGGTGCTTGACAAGTCGGTTCCCCTCCATGCTCCTTTGCCCCCTCAGCCAGCTGGTAATTTTGCAGATGCTGGGCTACCTGAGGGCAGCCTTTGCCTTGCTCACATCTGCATGCCCAGCATTCAGCCCAAGTCTGGCACTTAGCAGGCACCAAAGAAAGACATCCTGCCCGCAGCGGATGGGTCGGTCCCCTGTGGCCCACTGGGTGGTCTGACATGTTCAGACCAAGCAGTTCGGACACTGGTTTCAGTGGAGACACCAGGCTGCTCCCAGTTTATCACCAGAAATGTGAGCCTGCAGCTCAGAGTCTAGGAAGAGGCGCTAAAGCGCAGGGCTGCAGTGCCCTCTTGTGTCTGGGGCTTCGCCGGGGCTCAGTGCACTCAGGTCTGCAGAAGAGATTCTCGTGGAAAGCAATCAGCAAGAGATCAGTTTTCCTCAGCACACGAGAGGTGACAAACACACTGTCACGGGCACCTGGACTTCGTGGGCACGGATGGAAGGCAGACTCTGCTCCCGGCTCTATGGGCCACATGCCTGTGGGGGAAGGGGTTGGGTGTCTGGGTGTCCACGGCTGTCACACGGGCAGTGGCTTTGCTGGTCGGAAGGGACAGGGTGACTGACTGACTTTCAGAGCAGCGTCCAGGTTCTGAATCCATGCACTTTGGCCAGGGGGAGCCTTCAGAGACTGCAGCTTCCCCGAGGTCAAGGGCAGCGTCTTATTCCAGCGGTGGTTCCAGCGACGTCCCAGGCACAGAGTTGGGGAATCCCTCCAGCTCCTCCCGGCCCTGCGCACAGGGTGGTGCAGCTCTGACTCCGGGGGGACCTTTCTGTTTGCGTGTCTGTCTGCCCGCAGACACGAGTCCTGCAGGCGGGCACCCTCATGTGCTCTTAGCATTCCTTGTAGCTGCTCTTAACTGAGCCGCGTGGACCTGTGAGGGGACGGTCGGAATGCGTCTGGGGGTGGTGCTCCCGGTGGGGTGTGAGGGTGTCGTGACTCTCCTGGGAGGGAGACCAGCCAGGTTTTGCTTTTCCAGTCAGATGGTTTGCATTCTACTTTGCAAGGCCTCCTAATCAATTATTCCACGAGTTTCATTTGTGATAAAGGATAGACATAAAACTTTTTGAAAAGAAATGCCAAAATCTCCTGCCAGCAGCTTATTCTGCACAGCTAAGACTGGAGCTGGAGGCAGGGGTCAGCTCCCCAAAGGCAGCCGCAGAGGGTGAGGGGTCCCGGCTGTAGGTTTGAATCTGCAGGGAAACGAGCTGCAGCGACAAGAGGCTCCCAGTCTCTGCAAGCTCCCTTGTTGTGAAAAAGAAAACAGATAAAACGCGCCCATTCGCATCAAGTGGGAAAGTCTCAACTAAACCTGTGAGAAGCCTCATTTCAAGAGACTGTTTAGAAGAGACAACTTTCTAAACGATTGCCACCTGCTGAAATGAGGATATAAATTCAGCAGAGATTAGCACCGAAATGCAGAGGCGACATTCAGAAATTTTCCTAAACAGAACCAACAACCCTTCAGCAGGCTTTTCTTGCTGCTATGTTCCTTCAAGAGAGATTTTTTTCCTTTTCAACGTTTACTTGGCTCTGCCTGCGTTCCCGGAGACTAAATCAGGGGCTTCTGGATTTCAGAGGTTTTATTCCAGAGCATCAAGGCCTGTGTATCAACCAGTGATTGAAGAAAGCTTCAAAGTTGACCACGGAGAGCACTCTGAGTCTCAGGACCCGCTCTGGGCTGTGATGTGACGGCGTGCGATCCGGAACCTTCAGGAACGTTCTCCTCAGTAGACAGCATGGCTTCCTCTCGTTCTTGGCGTGTCCTTTTCCTTCTGGATGGAGAGTCCCGTGGTCCCTGCTGTACAGTGAGAGCCAGGGGCCGGCAGCAAGGACGGTGCAGGAGCGCCGACGGCTGGGAGGCCCCGGCGGGTCGGGGCGGGAGCGCCCACCCTCCTACAGGGCCGGAGCCCGCGCCCGGTCCCCGCCCCAGGGGCAGTGAGGCTGCTCACAATCGCGGGGCCTCCTGCCCAGCCGGAACCGGGCGCGGGCTCCTAGGTTCCCGGTGTGCACGTGCCTCCGAAACGGACGGGAGGCCTCGCCCTGCAACGGCAACGAACAGAACGCAACGTGATGACGTGTAAGCGCCCGAGCGCGTGACTGAGCGCGGGCGAGGGGCGGGGAGAGGGGGCGCTCCTCCCTGTGGGCGGGAATGGAGGCTGGTGCAGCCCCGGTGGAGAAGAGTCTGGAGGTTCCTCAGAAAACTGGAAACAGAGTTACCGCAGGGATCCAGCAGCCCGCTCCTGGCGTATACCCAGAAAAAACTGGACTTTGAAAAGCTCAGTCCTGTGTTCACAGCAGCACTATTTACAACAGCCAAGACATGGAAACCACCTATGTGTCCATCCACAGATGAATGGATAAGGCTGCTGCTGCTGCTAAGTCACTGCAGTCGTGTCCGACTCTGTGCGACCCCATAGACGGCAGCCCACCAGGCTCCCTGGTCCCAGGGATTCTCCAGGCAAGAACACTGCAGTGGGTTGCCATTTCCTTCTCCAATGCATGAAAGTGAAAAGTGAAAGTGAAGTCGTTCAGTCGTGTCCGACCCTCAGCGACCCCATGGACTGCAGCCCACCAGGCTCCTCCATCCATGGGATTTTCCAGGCAAGAGTACTGGAGTTGGGTGCCATTGCCTTCTCCAATGGATAAGGCATTACATACATACATACAATGGAGTATGACTCGTCCATAGAGACAGTGAGATAATGCCTTGTGCAGCAGCATGGATGGACCTGGGGATTATCCTACTAAGTGAAGCCAGAAGGATCAGCATCATATGATGTCACAGATGTGGAAACTACAATAGCACACATATGAACCTTCCTAGGGAAGAGAGCCAGACTCCGAGAACAGGCTTGCAGTTGCCGAAGGAGAGAGGCTGGGTGAGGAGAGGGCTGGGAGGTCGGGATGAGCAGGTGGATGCACTATTACGTACAGAGTGGACCGCCAGCGAGGCCCTGCTGTTACAGCACAGGAGCCATGCGCAACATCCTGCAATAAACCCTAAAAAGTATGAAAAACAATACATGTGCGTGTAACTGAATCACTGCTCACCGAATAGCAGAAAGTAACACACTGTAAACCAACTGTGTTTCAATTAAAAAAAATCACATGACTGGCTTTCCAAACGCACAGAGAATTCTGGAGTTGATGAGAAATGAGAACCCATCTAGATCAAGAATTTCTCTATTTTTGTCTGAGAAATGACCTGCTTGAGGTGAAACAAAAGATTACTTTTAATTTATTGGAGCACCTCAAAACTTCTGCTGGGACTGTGAAGCTGTGTGTTGGCTCAGCTAATGGGCTAGACAAGCATGAAGGTGATCCCTGTGGGCTTTGGACATCGATGCAGCTGTGGTCACTTGTCCAAGAACTAACGGGGGTGAAGCTGTACTTCACAGGCTCCGGGAGATGCTACTAAAATGTAAACACAACCCAGAAAACAAGCCGTTTCACAGATGTGGAGACCGAGGCTCAGAAAGGCCGGATGCCGGGCTGTGGGGCGTGGCCCTGTCCTCACGCTGGACCCCAAGAACAACCTGGGGGGAGGGGCACGTCCAGGCCCACCCCCACACACTCGCGTCTGGCTGCTCTTTCCCTGAGTCACGCTCCTGCCAAGGCCACCTCGTAACTGGCTCCGTTACTAAGAGTGGACTTCCAATTTCTCAGCCTGTTTAGAACAGAAGGTAACGCTGAGCTCCCATGTGTCAAATAGCCAACAGCTGTATGCTGTTAGTATAAACTCACTTTCTAAATTTACAGTGTACTTTATAACATATACATACAATGGAGTATGACTCGTCCATAGAGACAGTGAGATAATGCCTTGTGCAGCGGCATGGATGGACCTGGGGATTATCCTACTAAGTGAAGTAAGCCAGAAGGATCAGCATCATATGATGTTACAGATGTGGAAACTACAATAGCACACAAGTGAACCTTCCTAGGGAACAGAGCCAGACTCCGAGAACAGGCTTGCAGCTGCTGAAGGAGAGAGGCTGGGGGAGGAGAGGGCTGGGAGGTCGGGATGAACAGGTGGATGCACTATTACGTACAGAGTGGACCGCCAGCGAGGCCCTGCTGTTACAGCACAGGAGCTGTGCGCAACATCCTGCAGCAAACCCTAAGAGTATGAAAAACAATACATGTGCGTGTAACTGAATCACTGCTCACCGAATAGCAGAAAGTAACACACTGTAAACCAACTGTGTTTCAATTAAAAAGATCACATGACTGGCTTTCCAAACTGGCACAGAGAATTCTGGAGTTGATGAGAAATGAGAACCCATCTAGATCAAGAATTTTTCTATTTTTGTCTGAGAAATGACCTGCTTGAGGTGAAACAAAAGATTACTTTTAATTTACTGGAGCACCTCAAAGCTTCTGCTGGGACTGTGAAGCTGTGTGTTGGCTTAGCTAATGGGCTAGACAAGCATGAAGGTGCTCCCTGTGGGCTTTGGACATCGATGCAGCTGTGGTCACTTGTCCAAGAATTAACAGGGGTGAAGCTGCACTTCACAGGCTCCGGGAGATGCTACTTAAATGTAAACACAACCCACAAAACAAGCCGTTTCACAGACGTGGAGACCGAGGCTCAGAAAGGCCAGATGCCGGGCTGTGGGGCGTGGCGCTGGAACTGCCTTCACACATGTGGCCCTGTCCTCACGCTGGACCCCAAGAACAACCCGGGGGGAGGGGCATGTCCAGGCCCACCCCCACACACTCGCCTCCGGCTGCTCTTCCCCTGAGTCATGTGCCTGCCAAGGCCACCTCGTAACTGGCTCCCTGTTACTAAGCGTGGACTTCCAATTTCTCAGCCTGTTTAGAACAGAACGTAACGCTGAGCTCCCATGCGTCAAATAGCCAACAGCTGTATGCTGTTAGTATAAACTCACTTTCTAAATTTACAGTGTACTTTATAACTTCCCAATATAAAGTCAGTCTATAAAAAAGTAGACTCTAAATGAATGAGAGAGTAGAGTTAAAGGAGAACTTTTACTTGAGTCTCAACACCATTTCTCTATTTTCATTTGCACAGCTGGAGACTCTGTAAACACTACCCGCAGTCACATCGCTGCAGCTGGATCAAGGTTTCTCTCAGTGGCCTGGCCACCTCAGACCTGCCTCTGTTCACATGAGGCTTTCTCACTAGATACACGTGGCCGCACACCAGAAACCTGCTTGGTATCTATCTTAAAATGTTTATGACACCATTACACATTCTGTTAAGTGAGTCATGCATGCATGCATGCTAACTCGCTTCAGTTGTGTCCAACTCTTTGTGACCCTGTGGACTGTAGCCTGCCAGGCTCCTCTGTCCATGGGATTCTCCAGGCAAGAATACTGGAGTGGGTTGCCATTTCCTCCTCCAGGGGATCTTCCTGACTCAGGGATCAAACCACGGTCTCCTGCGACTCCTGCATGCAGGCGAGTTTTTATTGCTGAGCCATCAGGGAAGCCCATTAAGTGAGTTATATGAGAAATGAAAGTCAGTGCAAACATTAACCTACTGGCTGAAATCTAAATTCCTGAGCAGGGCGTGTGAGGTTCCGGAAACCCGGCTGCTCCCTGTCCTGCCTGGTGGCACCCCCACCTTATATGCTGTTTCCCACCTTGTATTTGTACAAACCTGTGAGTCCAGTCCATGCTTCTGATTCTTGGCTAGACTCTTCCCTTTGTTCGGAGCGCTCTGCTTTTTCTCAAGGCAAACTTCTTCCTCAAGAAGGCAGCCTGTTGGTGAAGCTCTCCCACTAGACACGCTTCCAGGAGTGTGCTTGTGAAATCGTGTGATGTTATTCAGGGCTACCTTACGCTGCAGTGTTTACATGGATCCGTGGATCCGTTCCCCTCAGTCTGTCTTTCCAAAAAGACTTTCCACTATTCTCATTAGACCAAAGTGAACTCCTCCATCCCCTGCCCTCGTGGCCCGCTCTGCTCTGCTCACCCCTCTTCCCTGAGTTAGAGGCTTTCACCTCTTCGAGGAGGAGACCTCAGTGAGAGTGTCACGGGTGAGCTTGCGGCAGGAGGACGCAGGACGGGGCAGGGGCCGAGTGAGCGTCAGAGTCAAGAAGCACTCGGTGTGTCAATTTCCAAGATGGAAAAGAGAAAGAAAAGGTGGTTTTGAGGCACAGCAGGAAGAGGTTTTTAAAAGAATCATCAAGGATATTAACTGCTCAGGAAACTGCCACAGGGCTGGCTGGTGTGAATCAGAGCATCCTTCAGGGAGGGGACAGCTGTGACAGCTTAGAAGATTGGGAAAGACCGTCCAGTGGCAAAGATGGGAGCCAGCATAGAACACAGATGTGGGAAGCGTCCAGGCAGCTTTAAAACTTGAGCTGCAAATGGGACGTGCTCTGGGGTCTTTATAGAGAGTTGTGGGCGATGCTCCTGGAAGGCGAGTCCAGATGCCACCTCAGGAGCAGAGACAGTGTCAGCAAGGTGGGGGAGGGTACTGGGCAGGATGGAGCAAGCCTCTAGCCCACTCGAGTGTGGTGTGTGGCTCCTGCTAGAATCACCAGGCAAACACAGTTTGGAGTTTCACACGCCGCTGCTGATGCTCTCAGTGCAACGTCAGCTTGGCTCAGGACTACGAGAGTGACTGGGGTTGCTCTCATGGCCTCCGAGCCCCTATTGCTCATGGCTCAGCTCCCAATATGCTCAGAACCTAGTCGCTTTCCTGCCAGTATCTCCCACTGCTTTTCCTACCATAGAGCTTGAGGCAAATATTAATATACTGGGTTGATCCATAAAGAAGACTGAGAGCTGAAGAACTGATGTTTTTGAACTGTGGTGTTGGAGAAGACTCGAGAGTCCCTTGGGCAGTGAGGAGATCCAACTAGTCCATCCTATAGGAAATAAATCTTGAATATTCACTGGAAGGACTGATGGTGAAGCTGAAGCTCCAATACTTTGGCCACCTGATGTGAAAAGCTGACTCATTGGAAAAGACCCTGATGCTGGGAAAGATTGAGGGCAGGAGGGGAAGGGGGAGGGACAGAGGATGAGATGGTTGGATGGCATTATCAACTCAATGGACATGAGTTTGAGCAAACTCTGGGAGACGGTGAAGGACTGGGAAGCCTGGTGTCCTGCAGTCCATGGGGTCGCAAAGAGTCAGACACGACTGAGCGACTGACTAAACAAGACATTTAAACATAAATGTGAATGATAATGAGATATTTACAGATGAGAGTGCGTTTGGTGAGAAGACTGCTGACACCAGTGATAATGACTTAGAAGATGCTGATGCTGCCTTGCTGGTCAGGGCTGTGCCATAGTTGAAAGTAGGGTTGGACAACCAGAAGTAGGAAATCTGAGGTGCACAGGTTGCTGAAAGTCATCTTAGAAAGTGAAGTGCCAGTGTGCCAGGATTTAAAGTTTATGACCATTTAAAATTTTTACGTAGATTTTTTTAAATTGAAATAATGTTTGGACTATACTAAGTAAATTAAAATATAGTATTAAAACTAATATTATAGTTTCTTTCTACTTTTTAAATATAAGCACTAGAAAACTTCAATTATCTATGTGGCTTATTTTGTGTTTCTATTAAATAGTGCTTGTCTAAAGTTTATGATCCTAAGCCTGATTTCAAAAGTTATTTTTCTGACTTCAAATGTAGTATATAATAGGTATCGGAAAAAAAGCTCTTTTCTGGAAAAAATAAAATTTATAACCATTTAAAACTGAGGTATGGGACTTTCCTGGTGGTGCAGTGGATAAGACTCTGCCTGCCAATGCAGGGGACACTGGTTCGATTCCTGGTCCAGGAAGATTCCACGGGCCGCAGAGCAACCAATCCCAGGTGTTAGCAACCACTGAGCCTGTGCTCCGGAAGCCACGGACCGTGACTGCTGAGCCCACGTGCTGTAACTATTGAAGCCTGCACGCCTGGAGCCCGCGCTCTGCCGTGAGAGAAGCCACCACAGCAGAGAGCAGCCCCCACTCGCCACAACTAGAGAGAGCCTGTGCAAAGCAATGGAGAGGCAGCAAAGCCCAGAATAAAGACATTCAAAAACTAAAAAAGAAAATTCTTAGAATGGACGTATACAGCCTTTTCTCTGGAAGACGGGTTGGTTGCAGGTACACAGACACCTGTTTGGATCAAAGAGGGCAGGGGAAATGTTTTAGATTTTCTCCCTAAACCATGATATTCTAGTGTAATTACATTCATAAAGCACATATATATTGATTATTGTAACACAGATGTATTTTATCTGGTCAGTGTTCAACACATCCCACCAGAACGCATCACTGAAGACAAGAGGTCTTGGAGGGAGGGGTTCATGTAGACACTGGCTTCTCTTGCTGTTGTTTAGTTGCTAGGTTGTGTCCAGCTCTTTGCGACCCCATAGACGCCAGCACACCAGGCGTCTCTGTCCTCCACTGTCTCCTGGAGTTGGCTCAAGTTCATGTCCTTTGAGTTGGTGATACTATCCAACCATCTCATCCTCTATCGTCCCCTTCTCCTTTTGCCTTCAGTCTTTCCCAGCATCAGGGTCTTTTCCAATGAGTTAGTTCTTGACATCAGGTGGCCAAAGTATTGGAGCTTCAGTTCAGTATCAGTCTTTCCAATGAATATTCAGGACTGATTTCCTTTAGGATTGACCAGTTTGATCTCCATGCAGTCCAAGGGACTCTCAAGAGTCTTCTCCAGCACCGCAGTTCGAAAGCATCGGTTCTTCGGTGCTCAGCCTGCTTTATGGCCCAAGTCTGCTATCCGTACATGACTCTTGGAAAAACCATAGCGCTGACTGTTGTGGACCTTTGTTGGCAAAATGATGTCTCTGCTTTTTAATGTGCTGTCTCGGTTCTTTGTAGCTTTCCTTCCAAGGAGTTAGAATCTTTCAATTTGATCCCTGGGTTTGGAAGATCCCCTAGAGAAGGGGATGGCTGCCTACTCCAATATTCTTGTCTGGGAAATCCCACAGACAGAGGAGCCTGGCGGGACTACAGTCTATGGGGTCACAAAGAGCTGGACATGACTGAGTGACTAATGTTTTCAACGCTCCTGGGAGGGGATAAAAAATCAATTCTTGCCTGAGAGAAATCTTGGGGGGAGTATAGGAGGTCATGGGGCAGCCAGGCAAAAGTATGGGCATGTGGAACACTGAGCATAGGGCACTCTCTGCAGATCTATTTGTGATAAGAGTATAAATTAGAGGGAGTCAGACATGGGAATATGGGCGTCAAGTATTAAACCATAGGAATGTACTTTTCAACGTATAAAAAGCTGGACACATATCGACTATTTCCATTACCTATCTCACAGGGTCATTGAGAAGACCAACTAAGCATGTAAACCTCAGTTTTGAGGCTTGCTGGTGTATCTTAGAGTAGATTTGATCTCATTATAAGATGATGTATCCTAATACAACCGTTTGGATGCAGCTGGCTTCATTGCCGGGTCCCAGAGATCTGGAAAGGAACCTAATCCCTACATTAAATATGCAAGTGAGTTTCCACAAAGTTCTACTGAACAGGGTTTACACATGTACCTCGTGGAAGCATTCCATGATTGCCTAAAACCCATGCCATGTAGATATAAATATTGACACTGATATATGGGATCCAGCCAGGTAATGAGTGGATATATGCATTGCAAACACTTCCAAGTCTTTACTTAATGTTCTTTTTTAGCCTATGTTTCATCTAACAGTGTGCAAAGGTATAACAATCATGTACATATTTTAAAGTGGTCACATAATAGAAATTAAAAATTTAAAAATTATAAAGAAATATAAAAGTGGCCATCTTTGAGAAACCACAGAGGAAACGCGAGTGAACGTTAGAGGAGAAAGTACATGATGATGAGACGGGATGAAATCCTACAGTGAGGAAGATGGACAGACTCTACCACACCAGTCCATCCTAAGGGAAACCAACCCTGAATGCTCATTGGAAGGACTGATGCTGGAGCTGAAGCTCCAATACTTTGGCCACCTGATGCGAAGAACTGACTCGTTGGAAAAGACCCTGGTGCTGGGAAAGAGTGAAGGCGGGAGGAGAAGAGGGCAGCAGAGGACAAGAGGGTTGGATGGCACTGCCAACTCAATGGACGTGAGTGTGAGTAAATTCTGGGAGACAGTGCAGGACAGGGGATTCTGGCGTCCATGGGGTCACAAAGAGCTGGGCATGACTCAGCAGCTGGGCAGCACCACCACCAAGGAGAACTACGTGCCAGAGGACTAATTAAACAAGTTCTGACTGCAAGCTGTTGATGAGCTGTGTTCAGTCACGATGGGATTGCACCGCTGGGCACTGCAGCTTGAGTGAATGTGATAGACCCGTATTGGATAAGCTTCCCAGAAACCATCATAATGGAAGGTCCACGAAAAGGAAGAACAGGTTCACATGGGGCTGCCACCGTTTCACGCGGCTATGACACCCAGCCCTTAAGTACGGATGTGGGCTGAGCTTGCATCTGCTCTGACTGGGCCTCTGTTTCAGTGGCTAGGGTCACCTTGAACTAGTTAGCAAATCCTCTGACCACAATCTCTAACCAAGACGAACATTCATGATTCCTGATGTGATGGGCTGGACACTTTGAGCCCGGGAGCACCCACAGACTTTCCCAATTCACCCAAGAGAATCGTCCAGCTGCCCTTACATTTCCCCTCAGCCTTAAAAGGAGAGATTTTAGTTGCTGTTCTGCTTACATCTGGGAAGCTAAGTTTATCTACATAGTAGAGCCCTGCAGCGGCAGGGGAGGAGCAGTTAAATGCCGCCCAGAGGTTCACAAAAGTGGTCCAGCAGTTAAGAGTCGGTGATGCAATGCAGGCGACGCAGGTTAGATCCCCGGTTGGGGATCCCACGTGCCACGTGGAGCAACAGCGCCAGCATGCCACAGCTAGCGTCTGTGCACCGCAACCAAAGGCCCTGCAGGGCACGGCGGAGATCCCAGGTGTCGCAGCTGAGCAAACAAATCCAAGTCCGTCAGAGTGGCTGCGGAGTGTGGAAGAAGCAAACCGGAGAGGCCGTGGGGCTTAATAAACGCTGCTGTGGGCTATGCACTAGGGTCTACTTTTATATCTACTGGGCTTCCCTGGTGGCTCAGATGGTAAGGAACCTGCCTGCAGTGCAGGAGACCTGGGTTCAACCCCTGGGTCAGGAAGATCCCCTGGAGAAGGGCATGGCAGCCCACTCCAGTATTCCTGCCTGGAGAATCCCATGGACAGAGGAGCCTGGCGGGCTACAGTCCATGGGGTCGCAAACCATCAGACATGACTGAGTGACTAACGTTTCAGGGATTCAGAAAGCCCTGGGGTGACAACTCCACGATCAGTTAAGCGTTAAGTTTTTTAATAAGATGCAGCAGGAGGTGGAGATCAGGTCAGATGGTCTCTGAGGTCTCCTATGCTTCAAACTCTACGAATCAGTTCTGTCGCTGGTGGGTCCAGGCATGTGTGTGGGGAGGGACGCCCGTGCTTCTGAAGCTGAGCTCACGGGGGTCTCAGGGGCTGAGTCGTGTCTGTGACCTGGGACGGCCCTGAATGTCTCTGCTTTTTAATGTGCTGTCTCGGTTCTTTGTAGCTTTCCTTCCAAGGAGTTAGAATCTTTCAATTTGATCCCTGGGTTTGGAAGATCCCCTAGAGAAGGGGATGGCTGCCTACTCCAATATTCTTGTCTGGGAAATCCCACAGACAGAGGAGCCTGGCGGGACTACAGTCTATGGGGTCACAAAGAGCTGGACATGACTGAGTGACTAATGTTTTCAACGCTCCTGGGAGGGGATAAAAAATCAATTCTTGCCTGAGAGAAATCTTGGGGGGAGTATAGGAGGTCATGGGGCAGCCAGGCAAAAGTATGGGCATGTGGAACACTGAGCATAGGGCACTCTCTGCAGATCTATTTGTGATAAGAGTATAAATTAGAGGGAGTCAGACATGGGAATATGGGCGTCAAGTATTAAACCATAGGAATGTACTTTTCAACGTATAAAAAGCTGGACACATATCGACTATTTCCATTACCTATCTCACAGGGTCATTGAGAAGACCAACTAAGCATGTAAACCTCAGTTTTGAGGCTTGCTGGTGTATCTTAGAGTAGATTTGATCTCATTATAAGATGATGTATCCTAATACAACCGTTTGGATGCAGCTGGCTTCATTGCCGGGTCCCAGAGATCTGGAAAGGAACCTAATCCCTACATTAAATATGCAAGTGAGTTTCCACAAAGTTCTACTGAACAGGGTTTACACATGTACCTCGTGGAAGCATTCCATGATTGCCTAAAACCCATGCCATGTAGATATAAATATTGACACTGATATATGGGATCCAGCCAGGTAATGAGTGGATATATGCATTGCAAACACTTCCAAGTCTTTACTTAATGTTCTTTTTTAGCCTATGTTTCATCTAACAGTGTGCAAAGGTATAACAATCATGTACATATTTTAAAGTGGTCACATAATAGAAATTAAAAATTTAAAAATTATAAAGAAATATAAAAGTGGCCATCTTTGAGAAACCACAGAGGAAACGCGAGTGAACGTTAGAGGAGAAAGTACATGATGATGAGACGGGATGAAATCCTACAGTGAGGAAGATGGACAGACTCTACCACACCAGTCCATCCTAAGGGAAACCAACCCTGAATGCTCATTGGAAGGACTGATGCTGGAGCTGAAGCTCCAATACTTTGGCCACCTGATGCGAAGAACTGACTCGTTGGAAAAGACCCTGGTGCTGGGAAAGAGTGAAGGCGGGAGGAGAAGAGGGCAGCAGAGGACAAGAGGGTTGGATGGCACTGCCAACTCAATGGACGTGAGTGTGAGTAAATTCTGGGAGACAGTGCAGGACAGGGGATTCTGGCGTCCATGGGGTCACAAAGAGCTGGGCATGACTCAGCAGCTGGGCAGCACCACCACCAAGGAGAACTACGTGCCAGAGGACTAATTAAACAAGTTCTGACTGCAAGCTGTTGATGAGCTGTGTTCAGTCACGATGGGATTGCACCGCTGGGCACTGCAGCTTGAGTGAATGTGATAGACCCGTATTGGATAAGCTTCCCAGAAACCATCATAATGGAAGGTCCACGAAAAGGAAGAACAGGTTCACATGGGGCTGCCACCGTTTCACGCGGCTATGACACCCAGCCCTTAAGTACGGATGTGGGCTGAGCTTGCATCTGCTCTGACTGGGCCTCTGTTTCAGTGGCTAGGGTCACCTTGAACTAGTTAGCAAATCCTCTGACCACAATCTCTAACCAAGACGAACATTCATGATTCCTGATGTGATGGGCTGGACACTTTGAGCCCGGGAGCACCCACAGACTTTCCCAATTCACCCAAGAGAATCGTCCAGCTGCCCTTACATTTCCCCTCAGCCTTAAAAGGAGAGATTTTAGTTGCTGTTCTGCTTACATCTGGGAAGCTAAGTTTATCTACATAGTAGAGCCCTGCAGCGGCAGGGGAGGAGCAGTTAAATGCCGCCCAGAGGTTCACAAAAGTGGTCCAGCAGTTAAGAGTCGGTGATGCAATGCAGGCGACGCAGGTTAGATCCCCGGTTGGGGATCCCACGTGCCACGTGGAGCAACAGCGCCAGCATGCCACAGCTAGCGTCTGTGCACCGCAACCAAAGGCCCTGCAGGGCACGGCGGAGATCCCAGGTGTCGCAGCTGAGCAAACAAATCCAAGTCCGTCAGAGTGGCTGCGGAGTGTGGAAGAAGCAAACCGGAGAGGCCGTGGGGCTTAATAAACGCTGCTGTGGGCTATGCACTAGGGTCTACTTTTATATCTACTGGGCTTCCCTGGTGGCTCAGATGGTAAGGAACCTGCCTGCAGTGCAGGAGACCTGGGTTCAACCCCTGGGTCAGGAAGATCCCCTGGAGAAGGGCATGGCAGCCCACTCCAGTATTCCTGCCTGGAGAATCCCATGGACAGAGGAGCCTGGCGGGCTACAGTCCATGGGGTCGCAAACCATCAGACATGACTGAGTGACTAACGTTTCAGGGATTCAGAAAGCCCTGGGGTGACAACTCCACGATCAGTTAAGCGTTAAGTTTTTTAATAAGATGCAGCAGGAGGTGGAGATCAGGTCAGATGGTCTCTGAGGTCTCCTATGCTTCAAACTCTACGAATCAGTTCTGTCGCTGGTGGGTCCAGGCATGTGTGTGGGGAGGGACGCCCGTGCTTCTGAAGCTGAGCTCACGGGGGTCTCAGGGGCTGAGTCGTGTCTGTGACCTGGGACGGCCCTGTTGGCTCTCTGCTTCTGTTTTCCTTCACAGCGGCCACTGAGGAGCCATCTCTCACCTGGAATATCCACAGTCCACCACACAGGCAGCTTTATAAAGGAAACAAGTCCCTGGACTGGCTGGAGCATAAACACAAAAAGAAACGTATTCCCCACTCGGGACAGACGCCAGCAGGAGGACAGGAAACCTGCACACAGATCAATGTCCAGCGACCTCCACGTGCTGCCCAAGGGGCCTCCCAATGCGGGCGCCATTTTTACGTCCACCACCTGCACACGGGAGCGTCCGTGCCCAAACCCAGGGCCACAGATGTCCTGGGAGAGCTGTTCAGTTTCAACCCTGGGTGGGGGTCCGCGGGACTGGACAACGAGAGCCTGCCGTCCTCACATGAGGCCCTTCCCACTGAGAAGGGCCCACAGAACCGAGCGGGAGCACGCACTGGTGAACGTTCAGTTAGTTCAGTTGCTCGGTCGTGTCCGAGTCTTAGCACCCCCATGGACCACAGCACGCCAGGCTTCCTTGTCCAGCACCAACTCCTGGAGCTTGCTCAGACGCCTGTCCACTGAGCTGGTGATGCCATCCAACCATCTCATCCTCTGGGGGATGCTAGCAAGAACCCAAGAACAAGACCCAAACCAGGACCACACGGAGCCTGAAGCCCCCAGCCCACCGTCTGCCTTGAATTTAAACCTATTTCTGGAAAATGACACCTGCCTTCTTTTCGAGACCTTCCTTGAGGGAGGCTCTCTCACCTTTCCCTTCCAGTCATTATTTCTGGGACTTCCTCTTTAGGACTTCCATTTCCCTTCTGTATTCCATCACGACCTTCCACACCGTAAGGCCACATCCTCCCCTAGACCTGTCCACTGAGCTGGTGATGCCATCCAACCATCTCATCCTCTGGGGGATGCTAGCAAGAACCCAAGAACAAGACCCAAACCAGGACCACACGGAGCCTGAAGCCCCCAGCCCACCGTCTGCCTTGAATTTAAACCTATTTCTGGAAAATGACACCTGCCTTCTTTTCGAGACCTTCCTTGAGGGAGGCTCTCTCACCTTTCCCTTCCAGTCATTATTTCTGGGACTTCCTCTTTAGGACTTCCATTTCCCTTCTGTATTCCATCACGACCTTCCACACCGTAAGGCCACATCCTCCCCTAGTGGTAAGGCGTCAGATCTCTGGTCCTGCAGTGTCTGTCAGGCCCCCATCTCCCACTCCTGGTGGGTCTGCTGGCCACACTCCCCAGTCTCTGTGCTCTGTGCATCTCTGCATGCTCCCAACAGCTAATTTCACAAAGGTCCTGCCCCGGGGCGACAGGTCTCGATGGGGAAAGAGGAGTCTGGTAGGATGCTTCAAGGGGCTGGGGCCTAGAGTTGTAGTTCAGACCCCCACCCTCCACCCAACATGCAATTTTCTCCCATCACATCATCCAAGGACAGTGTCTGGGATGCGCTTGGGTGATGAAGGGGCTGAGGTTTCAGATTAAGAGAGGACGAGGTCCCGAGCTACCGAGGGGCCAGCAAGGCTGTCAGCCTGAAGAAGGCTCTTCACGCCTCACCTGGGACCCTGGGACCGAGTTGCTCCTGGCGCCGGTCTGTTCCTGCCCTCAGTGTACGTTCCTCCATGAGATGATCTCGGTAGATCAAGCTCTTCCTTGAGACATTATTTTGTTACAACTGTATGTATAATCTCTTACTTTTCTGTGGGTTCCTATCTTATCTGTCCAAGACCTGAGGACAAGATGCAAACCTATTTCTTTTTGTCCGTGATGGGACTTGGCCTGCTGTTTTGTATATGCTGACTGGTGTGACCAAGAACTTTTTGAAGTGTCGGATACACTATCCATGCACTGGGTCCTAGAAAAATAAATTTTTTTCTGGGTTCTTTTATATCTCAATCTTTACATATACTTAATTTCTGAAACTGTTTTATCACATTTTTAGATGACCTGCGTCCATCCATGTGTAAGATAAATATTTTTTTTTTAAAGGAAAATGTAGGTGAATTTTAGGATTAACTNAAATTTTTTTCTGGGTTCTTTTATATCTCAATCTTTACATATACTTAATTTCTGAAACTGTTTTATCACATTTTTAGATGACCTGCGTCCATCCATGTGTAAGATAAATATTTTTTTTTTAAAGGAAAATGTAGGTGAATTTTAGGATTAACTGGCATAGCATGTGGAGAACACTCTGATAAACTGTAACCCTTTATAAGATGTAAAACATCAGCAATGCTCCAGATAGAGGTGATCCGGGAACATTGCTCGGTGAGCCTACGTCTGTCCTGGGGGTCCTGGAGCTCCTGGGGTGGGGTACCTGCTGGGTCCCCAGAGCGGCTATGAACAACGCAGGTGCTGGTAGCGGCGGGAACTCACCTTCGCACTTGAGCAGGAAGAAGTCAGCACTGGGGCTGAAGGAGGCGCTGAAGTAGGTGCAGTTGTCCACCAGGTCACAGGATAGGCACTGCCGGTTGAAGCTGCCCACTGTGCTGGCGCTGCGCGGGGAGGGCGGGCGGGAGCGGTCACCGCGGGCAAGTCCCTCGGTCCCAGCCCTGAGTGACCCGCCGGCTTCTCCTACAGGGGAGGTCTGGGGGCGCTGTCTCCTTGCCCGTCTCCCTGCTGGGACCCCCTGGGTGCACATGGACAGAGGCTGTCTCTTATACACATCTAGATGTGTATAAGAGACAGCCTGGGAGGGGATAAAAAATCAATTCTTGCCTGAGAGAAATCTTGGGGGGAGTATAGGAGGTCATGGGGCAGCCAGGCAAAAGTATGGGCATGTGGAACACTGAGCGTAGGGCACTCTCTGCAGATCTATTTGTGATAAGAGTATAAGTTACGGGGAGTCAGACATGGGAATATGGGTGTCAAGTATTAAACCATAGGAATGTACTTTTCAACGTGTAAGAAGCTGGACATATATCGACTATTTCCATTACCTATCTCACAGGGTCATTGAGAAGACCAACTAAGCATGTAAACCTCAGTTTTGAGGCTTGCTGGTATATCTTAGAGTAGATTTGATCTCATTATAAGATGTTGTATCCTAATACAACCGTTTGGATGCAGCTGGCTTCATTGCCAGGCCCCAGAGATCTGGAAAGGAACATAATCCCTACATTAAGTATGCAAGTGAGTTTCCACAAAGTTCTACTGAATACGGTTTACACATGTACCTCGTGGAAGTATTCCATGATTGCCTAAAACCCATGCCATTTAGATATAAATACTGACACTGATAGATGGGATCCAGCCAGGTAATGAGTGGATATACGCATTGCAAACATTTCCAAGTCTTTACTTACTTATGTTCTGTTTTAGCCTATGTTTCATCTAACAGTGTGCAAAGGTATAACAATCATGTACATATTTTAAAGTGGTCACATAATAGAAATTAAAAATTTAAAAATTATAAAGAAACATAAAAGTGGCCATCTTTGAGAAACCACAGAGGAAACGCAAGTGAACGTTAGAGGAGAAAGTANGCTGGCAAGTTCCTGCCCGGGGCCATCTCCCCGTGGGCGGCAGGGGACGGCCACACTCCCACGGGCTGAAGGCGCTGCGCCCCAGCAGACCTCCGCTGGCTCAGGTGTGCCCGCACCGCCCAGGGCTCGGCCGCGGGGCGCACAGCTGGGTCTGGATGCGGGAATCCCTTCACAGGACCAACCCTCTGGAGGGCCAGAGCCGGGAGTCCAGACACACAGCCCGACCCCACGACTCCTCGGCCCATGNCGCCCAGGGCTCGGCCGCGGGGCGCACAGCTGGGTCTGGATGCGGGAATCCCTTCACAGGACCAACCCTCTGGAGGGCCAGAGCCGGGAGTCCAGACACACAGCCCGACCCCACGACTCCTCGGCCCATGCCCGCCCGGGACCCCACGCGGGAACCCAGGCTCTGGTCCAGGAGCGGGCAGGGTGGCAGCGTCCCGACAGCCTGAGTGGAGCCCCAGCTCCTGACGTTACCGGACAGTCTGGAGGAAGTCCTGTAACTTCTCTCTCAGAAGCGGGGCAGTAGTGATGTGCACTGCGGATGCTCTGGGCTCCCCACCTCCACCCCCGAGAGCCAGCAGCGTCTGTCGCTAGGACCCGGGGACTCGGGACATGGTGTGTTGGCAGCTAGGGGCTTGAGACGCCGGCCGGCCACTAGAGTCGGGCCGAGGGCCGAGCGAGCGGAGAAGGATGCGGAGCGGCGGGAGGACGCTCACTCACATCTGACTCCGCTTCTCGTCGTAGGACAGGATCTTGGTCACGTCCCAGTCCCCGGAGGTGATGGACTGGATGTTGTCATTGCTGCTGTTGGGCTGCAACACAAGCGGGGGCAGGGGGGTGTGCGGTTGGGGATGGGGCTGGATCGCAGCCTCCCTTCTCAGCCCCGGGGCCCTCAGACAAGAGGTGGTGAGCGGAGCCTCCCTGGGGTGATCCCTCCTCCTGCCCTACCCTGGCCTCCTCTGCCCATCCCCAATTCTCTGCGTGCTCCTGTGACGGCCAGGACCCCTGGTCACCACGCTTATCAACCAGTGCGACCAGATTGACAGTGACTCTTGCCACGAGCTCTGCGCCTTAACCCAGTGTCTCATAGATTCACAGCTTGTGAATCTAGTTAGTGGGCCATCACTATAGCGGGACGAGGAGAGAAACACGGGCAAGTGGATGCGACAGGGCAGGGAAAGAAAGAATAAAGCCAGGAAGGGAGGGGGGCGGAGGCGGCGAAGGCCACCCTGGCCTTGGTCCTCATCGCTGTTTGTCACAGGGACGGTCTGAAGGTATTCTCCTGCGTGCTGCACATTTGCACACACGGTCTGTCTCCAAGTGCCTCCCAGAGCACAATGACTGACAGTTTAAACCGTAACACGTGGAGAAAGACATGGCCGTCCCCACAGGGCCGGGGTGTGAGACGCGAGGCGTGGGCCACGGGTGCCCTGGGAGCGGGACCCCAGGGGTGGTCTCGGGACCAGGGACAGCTGACGGGGGCAGGGCTCGTCGGGAGAAGCGGGGGGCCAGGGGACCCACAGAGCAGTGGGGGCCGAGGGTCCCTGGGGAGGAGCTCTCCTGGGGGGACGTGCTTCCTGCTCGGTGACTAGCAGGCACCCAGCCCTGGAGCCTGCCCCGTCAAGGCTGCTCCATCTGGGGCATTCTTGGCATTTTTCCTTGGAGATTACCCTTGGGATTATACCATGAATAGGAATCGACTTTACAGTCATGGGATATTTTTGAGAACTTTTAAAAAAGCAATTTCATTCACATGTCCTGATCCTGAACAGGTCTGCACTTGCTTCAACGCAGACCCATCTGCCTAGGGAGGTGCAGGTGGAGCACAGCAGCCCTCACCTCCCTCCTCAGAGCGGGGTCCCTGAAGGGCAGCCCCAGGGAGCACCCCGCGGGGAGAGGGCAGGCCTCTGGGTGCCCCCCCTGCAGGGGGCGGACTTGGTGGCGGCCTGCTCTGTCTAAACGCACTGTATTCAGCTCCCACGTTCCCCGATCAGTGACCCTCGGCCCTTTGCCCGCAGCTACTGCACAGGCGACAGCAGTGCCTCTGGCTGACGGTGGAGGCGGGACGCCAGGGCACAGGGCCGGCCCCTAGGACCCAGAAGAGGGAGGCCAGGCTGACCGGGCAGACCAGCACACACAGCGGGCTACGTGTCCTGGGCTCAGACCCAGCAGAGTGCCCAGGGTCTCCCCTGACGTCATCAGCAGCATCGCTCGTGTTGCGCTCCTGAGTGGTAACAGGAGGGGCGAACGCCACCTCCACGCGCTCAGCACACCTTGGAGGTGACAAGTGCACTCAGCCCTGGCTCCTGGGGGCCAATCCCACTTGCTAAGCAAAAACTGGGGAGGCTCACCTGGGAGGGGGCTCACCCAATAGGGGGCTTACCTGGGACGGGGCTCACCCAGGAAGGGGGCTCACCTGAGGGGGCTCACCCGATAGGGGGCTCAGCTGGGAAGGCCCCACCTGACTGGGGGGTCTCACCTGCGAGGAGGAGACGGTGATGTGGTAGAACTTCCCCTGCCCACCCTGCGGGATGGCTCGGACGAAGAAGAACTTCCGGCCGTCCTTGGAGAACACCGGCTCTTCATTCTGCGGACAGAAGCCACTGATTAAGTCTATAAACTGCTTCATTTGGTTTCAAGAGGTTGAACCAGAATAAAACACGTCTTGAGATACACTTCCTGTGTTATTTCCAACAGAGATAAAGTCTCTGTGGGGCCTTTTCTCGCCTTGGGAATCACGTGTCAAACCTCCAGCTTCCTAAAAGAAAGTGAGGACTTCAGAGAGGACAGCTCAGCACTCGGGAAGTGCAGGGTCAGGCTCCTCACTTACCTGGGGCCATGGAATCCAGGGTGCCTTGAAATATTCTCCAGGGGTGTTTGCTAAACCGTTTAAAAAACTGAAATAGAGTTGATTTACAGTGTCGTGTTAGCTTCACGGGAATAGCAAAGTGATTCAGTTATGTGCGTGTGTATCTATACACACACATATATATTTCAGCTTCTCTTCTATTATAGGTTTTATTACAAGACAGTGAACACAGGTACTTCTGCTGTTCAGTTCAGTTACTCAGGCGTGTCCGACTCTTTGTGACCCCATGGACCGCAGCACGCCAGGCCTCCCTGTCCGTCACCAACTCCCGGAGCTTAGTCAAACTCATGTCCATTGAGCTGGTGATGCCATCCAACTATCTCATCCTCTGTCGTCCCTTTCTCTTCCTGCCTTCAATCTTTCCCAGCATCAGGGTCTTTTCCAATGAGTCAGCTCTTTGCATCAGGTGGCCAAAGTACTGGAGGTCTTTGTTACTTTATATACAGAAGGATGTATACGTTATACGTTAATCCCAAACTCCTGACTTATCCCCACCCCCATCGATAAACATAAATTGTTTTCTGTCTGTGAGTCTATTTCTGTTTTGTAAAAAAGTTTGTTTCTATCATCCAAAGAGTTAACGATTGTAATTCTGAAGAAGCACAAACCTGATCTTGCCTAAAAGTGGATTCTATTCTTTCCATCCTTTGACCTTTTATTCAATAAAATCCACCTCATACTGAATAGCCCACCACGGAGACAAGAAAAAAGAAATGAAAAAAGCCCAGCAAACAAGGACAGCCCCCGTGTGTGCTAAGACGCGGGAGGGGGCAGTGTTCTCTGGGTCCCACTGTGCTTCTCAGCCGCTGCTGAAGGAGCGGGGCGTTCCCCATGCCCATTCGGTAGGCGACACGTGTTTGCCTGGATCCTCTGTCACTGCTGGCTTCTCAGGGGGCTCGGAGGTATAGAATCCGCCTGCTAATTCAGGAGACTCGGGTTCTAGCCCTGGGTCGGGAAGATCCCCGGGAGGAGGGCATGGCAGCCCACTCCAGTGTTCCTGCCTGGGAAATCCCACTGGCAGAGGGGCCTGGGGGGCCACACTCCATGGGGTTGCAAACAGTCGGACACGGCCACGCAGGCACTGCCTCTTTCCCCTGGAGACAAAACCAGCATTCCCAGTTTCCCCGGGGAGAATTCCAGGCTGGACTCAAAGCCGGCACCGGAGCGTGTGCCTGCATCTTGGTTTGCCCCCCACCCTAAAAGCTGAGGAGTCTCTCTCGGTGCCCAGCCACACCCCCTCAGGATGGCGGTCACCTGGACGGGCAGGGATTTCGCTTTGGGGGGTGACACCCCAGCCTCTGTGAAGCTGCAGCTTGAAGGTTTACAATTAGTCGGCCACAACATACATTTTCTGATTTGAGGAGATCCACGCTGAGGTGGAGGGGAACAAATGGTAAATAAACCCCAGCTGGCAGGAGGAGAACTCATTTCCCCGTGGTGAATGAACACATGCAAATGTGATATGCCCAGAGAAATAAACCAACATGTGATTAAAGTGACATTTAATCTTCATGAATATTTGCAGTAAAATGAAACCTCTAATCTGCAAATATTTATTTTTCTATTTAGAGTTGGAAGCATGGTATTTAAAAATAGAGGTGATGGAAAAACCCAGCAGTAAATCTGGCTTTTTACAGGCACTTTTATTTGCCAACCGCAGGATGGATACCACAATACTGCATCCGTTTTCGGGGGGGGGGGGGGGATGTCTGCACTTTTGGCAGAGAAAAATACTATGAGTAAATGTAATAAATAATTAATCCTGGCCCAAAGCCTTGCTTTTACACTGAGAAGGCCCCACGCATTGCCATGTCATCTTCACATCCAATGGCCTGGGAACATTCCTTGGCAGGAAGGGGGCAGACCAGCCTTTGAGCCTCGCTGAGACCTGGTTTCTCACGCAGCAGACGTTATCTTTAGTGGGAAAGTGCAATGACTTTTGACCAGGAGTGTGCTTCGGTCCGACTCTGCGACTCCAGGGACTGCAGCCCGCCGGGCTCCTCTGTCCCTGGGATTTCCCAGGCAAGAACACTGGAGTGGGTTGCCACTTCCTCCTCCAGGGGATCTTCCCGAGTCAGGGATCGAATTGGGAAGGCAAGGGTGAGGTGGGGATCCTCTGACCCTGGCTTCCCCACAACGCTCTGCCCATGAGGAGACAAACTGCACCCCGCTTCAGTTAAGTCCATCCCCTCTCCTCCGGCTCAGACACGAACTGCCCATGGTGGGAGGCCTGGCCCCCCGCACCTCCGCTTCCCGCCTGCGATGGCCGAGCCCCTCCATGGCCCAGGCACAGAGTCTAGGACTCCACCACGTTCCCCGCTTTGGGACCCAGACATCCTCTCCCTGTCTTCACTGAGACATCATGGAGACTGCTGCTCCAGCAGATTCATTCCTTACAAAGTCGAGGACTACACAAACGAAAACATGCTTCGTCCCCTCCACAGCTTCGGGCATGTTTGCAATGTGGCACATGCCCTGGCGGATTTCCATCTCGCCGGGGGGAGCCCGGAATCCACTAGCTGCTTTCCACCTCCAGCTAGGCAACCGCTGCAGTCCCCACGTAGCCTCCCGCTTCTTGACTCCGTCATCCCGGACATCTCAGGGACGTGGAGTCACATGGCGGGCGGCCCCAGTCACTTGGCGCTATGTCCTCAACAGCATGACCCACACCAGCCGCAGGGCAGGAGAAACCCAGAGCCATCACCAAAGAGCAGAGCGTGCTTTGTCCACCCGCCGGCACATTGTTCAGCCGTGAAGCAAGTGGGAGCGGTGGACGTGAGTTTTTGAGATCCACAAAGCGAGGTGTCTGACATGATCTCATACTAGTGGAGCAGATGACTTTACACAGATAACGAATTTCTTCCCTGACCCTTTCGCTTCAACCACTTGGGCATTTTGTGTGATTTTAAGAGGCACATCGTAACACTGCATCTGGGGCTTGCGCTCGCATCATTGGTCCAGGTGGCACTCAAGAACTCCTCAGCTCCCCAGTGAATATTTTATGATGCCCGAGCAGTCTCACGATGGGTATTTCCTAGCAGGGACTGGCATTCACAGTTGGACACAGGAAGCAAGTGGCCACACGAGTGTTCTGCTTCTGCGTCAGGCGGGCCCAGGGCAGGACAGGGGTGTCTCTAAAGCATCCCTCCTTCGATGAGGCCGCCGCCCTCCCCTGAGATAACTGACGGAGGCGAGGCCAGACTGCTGACTCCGCAGGTAACACAGGCGCGCACAGAGCTTCTAGGATGTCCTTGGAGAGCCACTGTGGACATCCCAGCCTCATTCTCCATGAACGGACTCTACCCTGTCAATAAAGAAGTGCACCTCTGCAGGCCCCACCATCATTCTGAGACCCAAATCCAGTTTGATAGAATTTTCAGACGATTTTCATCCCATTTGGTAGGACAAGAAGGAAGTGAGCTTCCAAAACCTTCCACGTGTGCTTTCTAACGTCAGGCTGTGCAACGAGAAAGAAATTACCAGTGTGGAGGGTTTTATTTTTTGTGGGAGTTGAACTTTTTTGTCGGGGTGATTGACTGCAGAGCTCATCGGATCGCCTCCAGTTCCTCAGGCCTGCTTCACTTGCATCTCTTAGCTGAGTCGGGGACAGAAATCCAGGGAAGACTCAGCGGACCTGTCCAGAGGTCCCCCCTGCCATCGAAGGAGGCTTCCTTGAACTAGGCTGAGAAAGTCAGAGACATCAGCCACATTTCGTCTTCTTTCACCAAAGTGGGCCCCCCAGGTTGCTCAGTGGTAAAGAACCTGCCTGCCAGTGCAGGAGGTGCAGGGTCGATCCCCGGGTTGGGAAGATTCCCTGAAGGAGAAGACGACATCCCACTCTCGGATGCTTGCCTGGGGAGTCCCAGGGACAGAGGAGCCTGGCAAGCTACGGTCCACGGGGTCACAAAGAGCTGGACACGACCCAGCGACTGAGCACAGGTCAAATCCAGGCAACTCGTGTGGCTCCCCCGCGGTAACCAGAGGTGGGCTCCCCCGCGGCGCACCAGAGGTGGGCTCCCCCGCGGTAACCAGAGTGGGCTCCCCCGCGTTAACCAGGGTGGGCTCCCCCGCGGTGCACCAGAGGTGGGCTCCCCCGCGGTAACCAGGGTGGGCTCCCCCGCGGTGCACCAGAGGTGGGCTCCCCCGCGGTAACCAGGGTGGGCTCCCCCGCGGTGCACCAGAGGTGGGCTCCCCCGCGGTAACCAGGGTGGGCTCCCCCGCGGTGCACCAGAGGTGGGCTCCCCCGCGGTAACCAGGGTGGGCTCCCTCGCGGTGCACCAGAGGTGGGCTCCCCCGCGGTAACCAGGGTGGGCTCCCTCGCGGCGCACCAGAGGTGGGCTCCCCCGCGGTAACCAGGGTGGGCTCCCCCGCAGTAACCAGAGGTGGGCTCTCCCGCGGTGCACCAGAGGTGGGCTCCCCCGCGGTAACCAGGGTGGGCTCCCCCGCAGTGCACCAGAGGTGGGCTCCCCTGCAGTAACCAGAGGTGGGCTCCCCCGCAGTAACCAGAGGTGGGCTCCCCCGCGGTGCACCAGAGGGATGCCCCGAGACCTGAGAGCACCGCACGGCCCTGGCAGGCTCTTGAAGCCCCTCCCACAGAGCTCACGGCTCTCCAGCCCTGCTGGGCCTCCGGGGGGACGAGGCTGTGCTGAGCGGCCCTACCGCCCCATGGAACCTCGCACATGTGTGTGTGCGTGTGTTCCTGGAGCTTCCTGTAGGGTTTAATGTGAGAAGCCATGTTGTAAAACCTGGGGAAGGAGGACTTGGTGGCCGGTGGAGACGGCGCGTGTGGGATTTACATGCGGAATAGTTACCTGTCTGTGCAGCCAGGCTTCACTTTCATCCTCGTGTTTCTGAAACGAAATAAGAGCGTTAGAGGAAGGCGTCTGTGCACATCCCGGGTCTCTGATTGGTGGTGCAGAAGAGGTCTGGCTCCCTCCGCGAGGGCCGCACAGGCTTGGGGAGGAGGCTGGCTGCTCCCTGCCTCGCCTGGCGCCGCGGCCCAGAGCTGAGCGCGCGTGTCCTCGAGCAGGGAAGACGCCACTCTCCCGGACATGAGGGCAGACAGCCGGGTGAGAATCCTCTGCAGCACTGCCATTCAGTGGTCACCCCGGACAGGCACGGCCCGTTAGACGGTCACCCCTGACCAGGCACGGGCCCGTTTAAAGGCAAGTCTCAAGTGCTGCCCTGTGTATGTATGTGTGTGTGTGTGTGTGTGGACATGTGTCAAATTTCCAGTTCACAACTCTGAGTAACCCTCGGGACTTAGACCACAGCTAACAGTCCATCTGAGAACTGTGTGAAAAACAAAAAGAGACCACCAAACCGGGAGCAGTACCAGAGGTGGGCTCCCCCGCGGTGCACCAGAGGGACGCCCCGAGACCTGAGAGCACCGCACGGCCCTGGCAGGCTCTTGAAGCCCCTCCCACAGAGCTCACGGCTCTCCAGCCCTGCTGGGCCTCCGGGGGGACGAGGCTGTGCTAAGCGGCCCTACCGCCCCATGGAACCTCGCACGTGTGTGTGTGTGTTCTTGAAGCTTCCTGTAGGGTTTAATGTGAGAAGCTATGTTGTAAAACCTGGGGAAGGAGGACTTGGTGGCCGGTGGAGACGGCGCGTGTGGGATTTACACGCGGAATAGTTACCTGTCTGTGCAGCCAGGCTTCACTTTCATCCTCGTGTTTCTGAAACGAAATAAGAGCGTTAGAGGAAGGCGTCTGTGCACATCCCGGGTCTCTGATCGGTGGTGCAGAAGCGGTCTGGCTCCCTCCGCGGGGGCCGCACAGGCTTGGGGAGGAGGCTGGCTGCTCCCTGCCTCGCCTGGCGCCGCGGCTCAGAACTGAGCGTGCGTGTCCTCGAGCAGGGAAGATGCCACTCTCCCGGACATGAGGGCAGACAGCCGGGTGAGAATCCTCTGCAGCACTGCCATTCAGTGGTCACCCCGGACAGGCACGGCCCGTTAGACGGTCACCCCTGACCAGGCACGGGCCCGTTTAAAGGCAAGTCTCAAGTGCTGCCCTGTGTATGTGTGTGTGTGTGTGTGTGTGTGGACATGTGTCAAATTTCCAGTTCACAACTCTGAGTAACCCTCGGGACTTAGACCACAGCTAACAGTCCATCTGAGAACTGTGTGAAAAACAAAAAGAGACCACCAAACCGGGAGCAGCCGCTCAGCGGCACGCGCCACGGCCTGCCCCGGGCCACTCTGCTCTTCACCCGCGCGCTCTGACCGCGGGCAGGGTGACTGTCACCGCGCACCCCACAGGGCCAGGGCACAGACCCCAGGGCCCCGGGCCACGAGCTGCGCCCGCTCCTCCCTGCCTTCTCCTCAGGAAGCTCATCAGAACAGCCCGGGACCTGCTCCAGGCTGGATCACAGACAACTCCGGTGGAGACGGCGCGTGTGGGATTTACACGCGGAATAGTTACCTGTCTGTGCAGCCAGGCTTCACTTTCATCCTCGTGTTTCTGAAACGAAATAAGAGCGTTAGAGGAAGGCGTCTGTGCACATCCCGGGTCTCTGATCGGTGGTGCAGAAGCGGTCTGGCTCCCTCCGCGGGGGCCGCACAGGCTTGGGGAGGAGGCTGGCTGCTCCCTGCCTCGCCTGGCGCCGCGGCTCAGAACTGAGCGTGCGTGTCCTCGAGCAGGGAAGATGCCACTCTCCCGGACATGAGGGCAGACAGCCGGGTGAGAATCCTCTGCAGGACTGCCATTCAGTGGTCACCCCGGACAGGCACGGCCCGTTAGACGGTCACCCCTGACCAGGCACGGGCCCGTTTAAAGGCAAGTCTCAAGTGCTGCCCTGTGTATGTATGTGTGTGTGTGTGTGTGTGGACATGTGTCAAATTTCCAGTTCACAACTCTGAGTAACCCTCGGGACTTAGACCACAGCTAACAGTCCATCTGAGAACTGTGTGGAAAAACAAAAAGAGAGACCACCAAACCGGGAGCAGCCGCTCAGCGGCACGCGCCGCGGCCTGCCCCTGGCCGCTCTGCTCTTCACCCGCGCGCTCTGACCGCGGGCAGGGCGACTGTCACCGCGCACCCCACAGGGCCAGGGCGCAGACCCCAGGGCCCCGGGCCACGAGCTGTGCCCGCTCCTCCCTGCCTTCTCCTCAGGAAGCTCACCAGAACAGCCCGGGACCTGCTCCAGACTGGATCACAGACAACGTAAGTCAGCGGCCCGGGGAGGACGCTGGTCCCAGCCACCGCTCCCGGGGACCGTCCTTGGGCTGCGGGGTCAGGCTGTTTGGGGGCGTCTCCCAAGTCACAACACGGCTGCTTTGCAAGCCTGTTGCCTCCCCAGTGGGGAAATAAAAATGTAGGGCCCCCAAAAAATAAAAATAAAAGTTTAGGACCAAAAAAGGGTTTCTGAGAGATGAGCGTGGGTTGAGTGGACGTTTCTCGGGGCTCGGAGCCTGGAGGACGCGGTCCAGGGCCAGGGAAGTCTGGCTGCGGGCCACTCCTCGATCCTCAGGGGAGCCCGGCCCCCTTATCTATTTTCATCCCTCCTTGGGCTCCTTCCTTCGCCTCCTCCAACTGCCCGCTGAGCCCGCCTGGGGCCGCGGGAACACGGCGGTGACTTGCAGACAGGAGGCTGACTGCCCAGGGGACTGGCTGGCTCTGGCCGGGCTGGGGGCGCCGATGCTGAAAGGGCCAGGCCCGGCTGCAGCGCTGGGCCCTGGGAACGCAGGGCAGCGCCAAGTGGAGGACGGGAGCAGGCCCCTGTGTGGAGTGGCCCGGGGCGAGGTGAACGGAAGGGTCACTTCTGGGACTGGCGGCCGCGCGGATGAGCCCTGATTCTGTAGCAGTTCTCAAGTCAGCCACCAGGAGGCAGCAAGACGGAGGCCCGCCAGCCTGGACCAGCCAGCGCTCAGCCTGTATGTGTCTCAGTATGTACGTGTGTCTCTCTCTCTCAGTGTGTGTGTTTCTGTATGTGTCTCTCTGTGTGTGTCTCTGTGCGTGTTTCTTCCTCTCTGTGTGCTTCTGTGTGTGTGTCTGTCTCCCTGTGTGTGTGTGTGTCTGTCTCTCTCTCTGTGTCTTTCCCTCTGTGTGTGTGTGTGTGACTCCGTGTGTCTCTCAGTGTGTGGGTGTCTGTGTGTGTGTGTGTGTGTCTCTCTCTCTGTGTTTATTCCTCTCTGTGTGTGTCTCTCTGTGTGTCTCTGTCTCTCCCTCTGTGTGTGTGTCTCTCCCTCTGTGTGTGTCTGTGTATGTGTCTCTCTCTGTGTGTCTCTGTGTGTGTCTCTCTGTGTGCCTCTCTGTGTCTCTGTGTGTGTCTGTGTATGTGTCTCTCTGTGTATGTCTCTCCCTGTGTGTGTGTCTCTCTCTCTGTGTTCCTTTCTCTCTGTGCCTCTGTGTGTGTCTGTGTGTCTCTGTGTGTGTGTGTCTCTGTGTGTGTGTGTCTCAGTGTGTGTCTCTGTGTGTGTGTCCCTCTCTCTGTGTGCCTTTCTCTCTGTGTCTCTGTGTGTGTGTCTCTCCCTCTGTGTGTGTGTGTGTGTCTCTCCCTCTCTCCCACGTGACCCTGAGGCCCCGGGAAGTGCCCGCTGGCCCGCCCGGCCCCCCTACCTTGGTGCAGACCCCCGTGGTGGCATCGCAGAGGGTGAGGATGGACACGTTCTGCGCCCGGCTCAGCCAGTTCACGGCGACCTTGGTGCTGGTGGCCCACTTAACCACGGTGATGTAGTGCTCCCTGCAACAGAGGGCGGTGCTGAGGGCCCCGGGCTCCGGGCTGCATGGTGCAGAGACGCGGGAGGAAGCCCCCGGGGCGGCCGGCGGAATCGAGCCGGCGCCCGCAGCGAGGGAGCGGTGCGCTTCTCTCCGAGCTGCCCCGGAGCTGCGCTCCTGCACCGGCGCCTCCCAGCCGCCCCGCCCGGGGTTCTGTAAGCGGGCAGCCGGTGCTGCCTGCTGCACCTGTCACGGGGACGCTCAGCGCCACGTGGGGAAAGCGGCCAGGATGTCTGAGCCGGGAAGGGCTCCGGGGGGGACACCTGTTCCTCTCCCCCCGCCCCCGGCCCCCAAGGGAGGGAGCCACGGGGCTCCAGTCCCCAAGTCTCCAGGGCCATTCTCGCTCTAATTAGGGAAACGGGTGCCGGGCTCTGGTCACGTGGTGGACTTAGATGATCTGACATCTGAGCTGTCACGCACCTGCGTTTACCCAAACCTGGAAACCCCAGACTATTCTGGGCCACTCTGTACTCAGCCCCTGGGTATTTAATTCAGTTACCCAGAGCCGCCCCCGCGCCTCCCCCAATTAGGATTTTTACGAAAAATGTACATTGATGAGTTAGAAGGACATGACAATAATAATAATAATAATAATAATAATAATAATAAGCAACTTCACAAAAACACATCCCTCCGCTTGCCCAACTCTATCTGTAATGAGATCTTGTGTTCAGAATGATGACTCCACGTCTGACAAGATCCCTTATCGCTAAGATGCTGTGCATTTGCAGGACGATGCGGGAGAGCTGGAAGGAGACCCTGTACGCTCAGTAATTACTTTCGGCAGAAGGATCGAAACAACTCGGCACACTGACACAGCCTTCAGCTAGTCAGGGGATGAAATCGCTGGGTCCCCCACTTCTCAGGACCGTTAGTCACAGCTGTTAATTCAACCAAAGCCGAGACCACATGACCAACCCGGCAGGGAGGCCTCTGAGCAGGCCATCAGCTCCTGCGGGTTGGAGAACGGCCCCGAAACCCCGCACAGTCCCCGGAGATTTGCTGCAGACACAGTGGAGAGACGTTCAGCACAGCACAGCTCATGCTTTCCCACCGTCTCGGGTTCCGTGAGTTTCTGAAATACGGCTGCTCCTGTCACCATCCGCTCTGCAAGCCCTCGGGCTCCGGGGACCTGGGCCTGCGTGTTTGTTCGCGGGACCCCCTTTCCCACCCCGCCCTTCGGCGGCTCCGGCTCTGAGAGTCACGTGTCCTTCTGGCAGCTTCCGCGGCTGCCGCTTTGCTGTCCTGTCACTGCCTCAAGGCTGGGAGCTGTGTTTGTAACGGTAGGATCTCACAGTCTGCCTGGATCTTTGCAGCCAGGAAACATGTACTGAGCTTTGCTCCTTAAAAGCCACTCAGGTCTGTGCCAGTCCGCGCTGCACACAGTACACTTTGAATTTCCAGTTACGCCATAAATGAGCTCTGGTGCCTGCTGGATAGACATTGAGGCAAGCCCAGCGTCCGAAGTGCCTGGATTTTGGACCTGTTTGATGCAGGCGGTCCTGTTGAGGTGTGATGGAAGGTCACAGAGACAGGCTGCAGAGGTTTGCTATTTAGAAGTGCAACCAAAGAAGTGAGATGAGGCGACTGTAAAGAAACTGGAATTGAAAACAAGAAAATGAAAATGGAAGAAAATTTGGGAATCTCCCCCAGAAGGCAGAGGAAGGGGTCCTGGGCAGGAGAGTGATGGAAGACAGCAGATGGCCCTCACATCTGAGAATCTAAGTGCTTCTCACCGACGAACTGGAGCGATGGGAAGAGATGCAATAGCTGAAGGCTCCACAAGACTCCTACGTAGTGCAGACGTGAACATGCAGATTAAAGGGCTTTCCAATTCAAGGGAAATTAACAAAATGCCTAAAAATATTTTTACAGAATCTTAGAAGTCTACAGGAAAAGAAATGCCACAACAATCCAGTAACAAGGAAATAAGTCTTGAGAAAAGATACAGATTTATGCTGATCTCAGATTTCTCAGCTATTTTAAGTCTGTTCTTGTTCAGTTGCTCAGTAGTGTCCAACTCTTTGCGACCCCATGGACCGCAGCACGCCAGGCTTCCCTGTCCATCACCAACTCCCGGCGTTTGCTCAAACTCATGTCCATCGAGTCGATGATGCCATCCAACTATCTCATCCTCTGTCATCCCCTTCTCCTCCTGCTTTCAGTTTTTCCCAGCATCAGGGCCTTCTCTAATGAGTCAGTTCTTCGCATCAGGTGGCCAAAGTATTGGAGTTTCAGCTTCAGCATCAGGCCTTCCAATGAATATCCAGGACTGATTCAGGACTGATTTTCTTTAGGATGGACTGGCTGGATCCCCTTGCAGTCCAAGGGACTCTCAAGAGTCTTCTCCAACACCACAGTTCAAAAGCATCAATTTTTGGCTCTCAGCTTTCTTTATAGTCCAATTCTCACATCCATGCATGACTATTGGAAAAACCATAGCTTTGACTAGATGGACCTTTGTTGACAAAATAAAGTCTCTGCTTTTTAGTATGGTATCTAGGTTGCTCATTGGAGAAGGCAATGGCACCCTNCCTGTCTCTTATACACATCTAGATGTGTATAAGAGACAGTGCATGACTATTGGAAAAACCATAGCTTTGACTAGATGGACCTTTGTTGACAAAATAAAGTCTCTGGTTTTTAGTATGGTATCTAGGTTGCTCATTGGAGAAGGCAATGGCACCCTACTCCAGTACTTTTGCCTGGAAAATCCCATGGACGGAGGAGCCTGGTAGGCTGTAGTTCATGGGGTTGTGTAGAGTCAGACACTTACTGAGCAACTTCACTTTCACTTTCATGGATTGGAGAAGGAAATGGCAAACCACTCCAGTGTTCTTGCCTACAGAATCCCAGGGATGGAGGAGCCTGGTGGGCTGCCGTCTATGGGGTTGCACAGAGTCGGACACGACTGAAGCGACTTAGCAGCAGCAGCAGCAGGTTGCTCATAGCTTTCCTTCCAAGGGGAAAGCATCTTTTAATGTCATGGCTGCAGTCACCATCTGCATCTTTGACACATCTCTGATTGTGTGGATCACAACAAACTGTGCAAAATTATTCAAGAGATGGGAATACCAGACTATCTTACCTGCCTCCTGAGAAATCTGTATGCAGGTAAAGAAGCAACAATTAGAACCGGACACAGAACAACAGACTGGTTCCAAATCGAGAAAGGAGTATGTCAATATTGTCACCCTGCTTATTTAACTTATATGCAGAATACATCATGAGAAATGCTGAGCTGGATGAAGCACAAACTGGAATCAAGATTGCTGGGAGAAATTTCATAACCTCAGAAATGGAGATCACACCACCATTATGGCAGAAATTGAAGAGGAACTAAAAAGCCTCTTGATGAAAGTGAAGGAGGAGAGTGAAAAAGCTGGCCTAAAAGTCAACATTCAAAAAGCGAAGATCATGGCATCCTCTCCCATCACTTCATGGCAAATAGATGGGGAAACAATGGAAGCAGTGGCAGACTTTATTTTCTTGGGCTCCAAAATCACTGCAGATGGTGACTGCAGCCATGAAATTAAGACACTTGCTCCTTGGAAGAAAAGCTATGAACAACCTAGACAGCAGATTAAAAAGCAGAGACATTACTTTGCCAACAAAGGTCTCTCTAGTCAAAGCTATGGTTTTTCCAGTAGTCATGTATGGATGTGAGAGTTGGAACATAAAGAAACCTGAGCACCGAAGAATTGATGCTTTCAAACTGTGGTGTTGGAGAAGACTCTTGAGAGTTCCTTGAACTGCAAAGAGATCCAACCAGTCCATCCTAAAGGAAATCAGTCCTGAATATTCCCTGGAAGGACTGATGCTGAAGCTGAAATTCCAATACTTTGGCCACCTGATGCAAAGAACTGACTCACTGGAAAAGACCCTGATGCTGGGAAAGATTGAAGATGGGAGGAGAAGGGGACAACAGAGGATGAGGTGGTTGGAGAGCTTCACCAACTCAATGGACGTGAGTTTGAGCAAGCTCTGGAAGTTGCTGAAGGACAGGGAAGCCTGGTGTGCTGCAGTTCCATGGGGTCACAAAGAGTTGGACACAACTGAGTGACTGAACTGAACTGAACTCTCACATCTATATGTGACCACTGGAAAAACCATAGCTTTGACTAGATGGACCTTTGTCGGCAAAGCTGTTTTAAGCCTAATGGTATTTAATACCTCAATGAGCTTTTAATAACCTGTATCTTCTTGTTTAAAGCATGTCTTCTACTTGACTATACCCTTTATTAAAAGCTATTCAAAATTAAAGGCTTAAAATGAAAAGCTTCACGTGTAGGAAGACGATGTCTGATACCAATCCATTCACAGCCAGTCCTAAACTACTACCAATCTGATGATAAATTTGTCTGCAAATATCAGAAGTAATTATTAAGTGATTAAATGATATAAAATAAACACTGGATGACTATTTCATAGAATTATAAACATTTAGTAAATCTTTTAAAGAAAGATTAAAAACAAAGGTAGCAGCCATCACAGAAGATGAATCTTATATTTAAGACACGAACATGCTACCTCCCTGGAATAGGAAACGAAACATAAGAAACTTTCAAAATAATTATCAGTCCAGGGATGCTTGCACTGACAGTATTCGAGCTCCATGAGGGCAGTGCTCCACCTATGGTCAACACTTAATACATTTTAAAGAAATGAATTTACTTCTAACAGAAAGACCAATGGACTTCTTTTCTTGAGAGGGGGGCAGCTAATACGATAATACCACAGTTCACATATAAGAAGAAATGGATGAAAATGACAAGATAGTTTAGAGGAAGACTGATGAGAAGGGATTTATTGCTAATGATGCAGAGTAGCTATAGACTTTGTAACTGATATAACCCTCAGGAGATCCATCATGATGGGCAGCCTTAAGTCACAAGGGTTTATATTAGAACAGAATAGTTCATCTAAGAATTTAATATTTAACAATATTAAACTGTCATCCCAAATCAGTGGGGAAAGGAAGACTGATACAATAAATGGTGCTGGGAAAATGATTATTTTAAAAAATGAGCAAATAAAGAACAAGTGTGCATTTCTAGATAAATATATCAGGAAAATTGATCAAAATACTCAGAACAGTTACCTGTGGGTAGTGAGATGGCAAGTGATTATTATTTTCTATGATGCAGAGATGATTTTTTAAATAGGAGAAAGGTTATTGAGGATAACTGGAAGTTTCCAATTTAAGTTGATGGGTCGATCACATTTATTTCTGTCTTCTCTCCCCAGAAACGCAATCACGATGAGAATGAAGGAGTAAAGCAGGTATACACCCGCCTAAAGATTACAGGAACGGTCTCACCACATTTCCTATGTAAGAGTCTTGAGGGATGAGGCTGGCCGAAGCAGCAGCAGATTGAAACACCTGCAGAGTCAACCCCAGAGAGAATGTAGGGGCCTGGAGGGTGAGGTGCAGTCGTGTGGGGCTGGGAAATGTGGCTGAACAGCAGTGCCACCTGGGAGAGTCTGGAGCAAGCCGAGAAACGCGAGCCACGTTGAGACACGTGAGTTCATCCGAATGCCTTTCGGGGGCGGGGGAGACATAACTCGCAGAGGAATGAGGGTCAGACTGACATCAGGCTTGTCAGAGGATGCACTGCACACTAGATGGAACTATAGCCCCCCAAATGAGGGACAGTGGTTTTCAAACTGCAATCCTACATACAACTAAGGTTTTCAACAGACGTGAGAGAGACGTTTAAAATATTGCAGAACTCAGAAAGTTTGCCTCCTGTAGGTCTTTCTTAGGAAAGCATCTGGAGGGCATACTCCAGACGAAAGTGGAAGTAGATCAAGAAAGAAGGTGATGTGAGACCAACGCGGAGAGCAGTGAGGGGTGCTCCCCGGGTGGCACAGTGCCCATGTGAAAAAGGACAATGAGTCTGGACTAGCGTTGGGGTGGTGGAGCGGTCTTGCGGGGATGCAAGTGGGGAAGGAGGCAGAGCAACAGGATACCTGCTAGAATCTGGGGGAAAATGGTAAGGGTGTGATAAGATAAAATAAAATAGCTCAAATAAAAATAAAGGCAATTTAAAACTCAGGGAAAAACAAAAAGCTGAACAAAAAGAGACACAGTCATAGGATGCTACTTAGCGCTGCCAAGACAGACAATTACTTAAGGTAAAGTTATGCTGTTTATCGATTGTAGTCTTTCAGAATCAACCTACAGATAAATAAGGAAAGTTTGGGTTCAGGGAAGAATGCAAATGGCATCAACTTCAGGGATATAAAAATATTAAAAAGACAGAATTTTCTAGGTGGGAGGGGCAGAGAATGGACCTTTAGGAAAGGGCAGGACTTTCAGATCCATTTTACCAAGTGGGTTGTTTAAAATTCTTGCCTGCAGTTAATGTGATATGAGAGAAACTTGTAAGAGTACTGTTTCAGTTTATAAAGGTAACCAGTAGAGAAAATAAAATGCATATATACATATATATATTTAGGGCTTCCCCGATAGCTCAGTTGGTAAAGAATCCGCTTGCAATGCAGGAGACACTGGTTTGACTCCTGGGTCAGGAAGATCCCCTGGGGAAGGGAGAAGGGAAGGCTACCCTTTCCAGTATTCTGGTCTGGAGAATTCCATGGACTGTATAGTCCAAGGGGTTGTAAAGAGTTGGACACAACTGAGTGACTTTCACTTTCACACATATATATTCACCTACTCACACACACACACACACACACACACACACACACGATGGGCTTCCAGGGGGCTCAGTGGTAAAGAATCTGCCTGCCAATGCAGGAGATGCAAGAGTCGCAGGTTTGATCCCTGGGTCAGGAAGATCCCCTGGAGAAGGAAATGGCAACGCACTCCAGTATTCTTGCCTGGAGAATCCCATGGACAGAGGAGCCTGGCTGGATTCAGTCCATGGGGTCGCAAAGAGTCACACACTACTGAGCACGCACGTGTACACACACTGCCACCTGCAAGAAGCGTGGGTGTGGGTGGAGATGGGGGGCCGTCTCCTGGGCCCCGAGGGTGGCCTGCGGCACCCGCTGTTGCCCCCTGCACTCGGGGAGGCGGGGCCTGTCCAGAGAGAGATGACCAGAGCAGACTGCTGGCCCTGGGCCCTGGAGGAGAAGCAGTCTCTGCCCCCTGCCTTCAATGACCAGAGTCAGTGGTCCTCAGGTGGGGGCCTCCAGACAAGCAGCACCTGGGGAGTGTTGGAAACACAAACTGAATCTGAGACTCTGGGTGGGGCTGAGGCACCTAACTGGTCTAACTGGTGCCCCAGTTTGGGATCCACCAAACTAAGTGAGCCAAGTGATTCTGGTGGGCAGGCCAGCTGGTGATGCATCCGGGCTCCATATGATCGTCTCTGCCTCCACTTCCGCTCTCCTTAGACGTTCTCTGAGTTAATAAGTGAACTGGTAGGCAGATAAGGTCCTAAAGAATCAAGAGAAAACTGGTCACAGTTCAAGGAGAGGAGAAAACAGCATTTGAACTGTGGAAAGTTCTGAAAGAGATGAAAACACCAGACCACCTTTTGAGAAACCTATATGCAGGTCAGGAAGCAACAGTTAGAACTGGACGTGGAACAACAGACTGCTTCCAAATAGGAAAAGGAGTACGTCAAGGCTGCATATTGTCACCCTGTTTATTTAACTTTTACACAGAGTATATCATGAGAAATGCTGGGTTGGATGAAGCACAAGCTAGAATCAAGATTGCTGGGAGAAATATCAATAACCTCAGATATGCAGATGACATCACCCTTACGGCAGAAAGCAAAGAAGAACTAAAGAACCTCTTGATGAAAATGAAAGAGGAGAGTGAAAAAGTTGGCTTAAATCTCAACATTCAGAAAACTAACATCATGGCATCTGGTCCCATCACTACATGGCAAATAGATGGGGAAACAATGGAAACAGTGGCAGACTTTATTTTTGTGGGGCTCCAAAATCACTGCAGGTGGTGACTGTAGTCATGAAATTAAAAGACACTTGCTTCTTGGAAGAAAGGTTATGACCAACCTAGACAGCATATTAAAAAGCAGAGACATTACTTTGCCAACAAAGGTCTCTCTAGTCAAGGCTATGGTTTTTCCAGTAGTCATGTATGGATGTGAGAGTTGGACCATAAAGAAACCTGAGCACCGAAGAATTGATGCTTTCAAACTGTGGTGTTGGAGAAGACTCTTGAGAGTTCCTTGGACTGCAAGGAGATCCAACCAGTCCATCCTAAAGGAAATCAGTCCTGAATATTCATTGGAAGGCCTGATGCTGAAGCTGAAACTCCAATACTTTGGCCACCTGATGGGAAGAACTAACTCATTGGAAAAGACCTTGATGTTGGGAAAGATTGAAGGCGGGAGGAAAAGGGGATGACAGAGGATGAGATGGTTGGATGGCATCACTGACTCAATGGACCTGAGTCTGAGTAAGCTCCGGAGTTGGTGATGGACAGGGAGGCCTGGCATGCTGGAGTCCATGGAGTTGCAAATAGCTGGACACGACTGAGTGACTGAATTGAACTGAACTGAATCTAAGAACGTGAGATGGAGCTGGGCTGTGAGAGACACCAGAGTTGATCCAATGTCGAGATGCAGTGAGACACAGAAGCATTTCGATAATCACAGAAAGCAGAAAATCATGCTTCGAGGGCTGGACAAATTGTGTTTTAAAAAGAACATGAAACCAAATGATTAACAGGATGCAAAGGTTCCTGGAAGAAATGTCACCGGTTTTCTTTATTCTAAAGCCTTTATCTGCCCATAAGTTCTGTCATTCATTCAAAGAGCATTTACTCAGGACTCAGCGTGGACACGGCTCCAGATGCTGGCATGCAGAGGCCGAAAGCCTGGTGGCAGGGGAGCTCCCTATTTGTGGGGAGGCAGAGAACCCCCAAATTTCAGTACAGGGTGAGGACTGCCCTGATAGCAGGAACCACGTGGGAGCCGGAGTTGCTGAAACAGCACAGCCTGGCCGAGAAAATTCCACAGCCTCCTCACGAATCTCCAGCCAGATGGGCCTTCACGTCAAAACACAGCGACCCCTCCTGCCGAGCAGTGTATGAATTTTTTAGTAGTCCATTTGTTTCCCGTAAAATATTAATAGAGCAGCGTCTCCCGCACAGGGACTAATGTGCCGTGTCGCTTCTCAGTATTCCAAGTTCTGGCGGAGGTTCTGACAGCCATGCGGCAGCAAAGGCCACGGGGCGAAAGGCCTGCTGATCCAGCTAAATCAGGGGCCTGCAACTGATGCTGGCGTTTCCAGTGAGGGTTGGCCCCTGCGTGAGGCTGGAGCGAAAAATACTTTGAGAGGACAGTTTTAAAACAAGGAAGGTGGTAACAGAAAGCATCACTGAACAAACGGAAACGACATCAGGTAACAAACGCTGCTGTGATCAAGTATACGGCTCCACACATGAGCCCTGCGAGCAGCCTCTTAAATGCCCCAAAATATCTGCAGGCAGGCTGCACTTTGCAAGATATGAGGATGCGATGGCAAGACAAGTTACTACCTGATGTAGACTCCCATAATTTCACTTTCTTTTTAAAAGTAAGTCTATTTATTTATTTTTGGCTGTGCTGAGTCTTTGCTGCTGCACAGCTTTCTTAGTTGTCGCGCGGGGGCTCCTCGCTGGTTGTGATACGCGGGCTTCTCGCTGCGGCGTCTTCCCTTGTTATTGAAGGCGGGAGGAAAAGGGGATGACAGAGGATGAGATGGTTGGATGGCATCACTGACTCAATGGACCTGAGTCTGAGTAAGCTCCGGAGTTGGTGATGGACAGGGAGGCCTGGCATGCTGGAGTCCATGGAGTTGCAAATAGCTGGACACGACTGAGTGACTGAATTGAACTGAACTGAATCTAAGAACGTGAGATGGAGCTGGGCTGTGAGAGACACCAGAGTTGATCCAATGTCGAGATGCAGTGAGACACAGAAGCATTTCGATAATCACAGAAAGCAGAAAATCATGCTTCGAGGGCTGGACAAATTGTGTTTTAAAAAGAACATGAAACCAAATGATTAACAGGATGCAAAGGTTCCTGGAAGAAATGTCACCGGTTTTCTTTATTCTAAAGCCTTTATCTGCCCATAAGTTCTGTCATTCATTCAAAGAGCATTTACTCAGGACTCAGCGTGGACACGGCTCCAGATGCTGGCATGCAGAGGCCGAAAGCCTGGTGGCAGGGGAGCTCCCTATTTGTGGGGAGGCAGAGAACCCCCAAATTTCAGTACAGGGTGAGGACTGCCCTGATAGCAGGAACCACGTGGGAGCCGGAGTTGCTGAAACAGCACAGCCTGGCCGAGAAAATTCCACAGCCTCCTCACGAATCTCCAGCCAGATGGGCCTTCACGTCAAAACACAGCGACCCCTCCTGCCGAGCAGTGTATGAATTTTTTAGTAGTCCATTTGTTTCCCGTAAAATATTAATAGAGCAGCGTCTCCCGCACAGGGACTAATGTGCCGTGTCGCTTCTCAGTATTCCAAGTTCTGGCGGAGGTTCTGACAGCCATGCGGCAGCAAAGGCCACGGGGCGAAAGGCCTGCTGATCCAGCTAAATCAGGGGCCTGCAACTGATGCTGGCGTTTCCAGTGAGGGTTGGCCCCTGCGTGAGGCTGGAGCGAAAAATACTTTGAGAGGACAGTTTTAAAACAAGGAAGGTGGTAACAGAAAGCATCACTGAACAAACGGAAACGACATCAGGTAACAAACGCTGCTGTGATCAAGTATACGGCTCCACACATGAGCCCTGCGAGCAGCCTCTTAAATGCCCCAAAATATCTGCAGGCAGGCTGCACTTTGCAAGATATGAGGATGCGATGGCAAGACAAGTTACTACCTGATGTAGACTCCCATAATTTCACTTTCTTTTTAAAAGTAAGTCTATTTATTTATTTTTGGCTGTGCTGAGTCTTTGCTGCTGCACAGCTTTCTTAGTTGTCGCGCGGGGGCTCCTCGCTGGTTGTGATACGCGGGCTTCTCGCTGCGGCGTCTTCCCTTGTCGCAGAGCACGGGGTCCAGGGACTTCAGGAGCTGCAGCGCACACACTCACAGCTGTGACTCGCAGGCTCCAGGCCACAGGCTCCATACTTGTGGCTCTCCTACGCGGGCTCTGATGCTCCGCGGCACATGGGATCTTCCCGGACCAGGCATCGAACCTGTGTCCCCTGCACTGGCAGGCGGATTCTTTACCACAAAGCCACCAGGGAGGCCCCAGAATTTTGCTTTCAACATAGGAAGAGACCGCGTGCCCTTTCCTTTCCATCTGAGGTGCTGGCCGCGCTGCAGGGCTGGCTGGTAAGATGAGGAGGCAAGCACGGCCACTCTGCTCTGCCTGAGTCAGCCAGACAAGACTCGGCCCCTGCACATCTAGGGACAGGGCCTTCCGAAGGATCTCGCCTCCCTTTAAACACACACCACAACCAAGGAGAGTGTGTGCTCGTCACCAGAAGTTTATCTTTCTGGACACCCACAACCAGATCCCAGGATTCTAAAGCATGAGACATTTTGATGGACGCGAACCTGGAAACCTGCGACCAACAGTAACGTTGAGAACCAACCCCCTTTCCAAAGCATCAGTAGAATAAAGAAGCGGCATTTCTCCAGCCTGGACCGTCCCTATTTCTGCAGTCACCATGAAGAGCTTCTTGCCCTCATGGATAACGAAACCACACCCCACTCTGATACCCCAAACACAACAGCTGTCNCCCCTTTTCCAAAGCATCAGTAGAATAAAGAAGCGGCATTTCTCCAGCCTGGACCGTCCCTATTTCTGCAGTCACCATGAAGAGCTTCTTGCCCTCATGGATAACGAAACCACACCCCACTCTGATACCCCAAACACAACAGCTGTCCGGCTGCGCCAAGCCCCTTGAACGGCTCCCCGAGATGAAGCCAGGGGAATGTTTTGGTGGCCAGTTCACTACTTAATACATGAGGTAAACGGAGCAAAGTCTCACTCTGGGGGCATTCGACAGCGTTATGCATTTCTAAGTCACCCCCCAAACACCTTCGAATAAAGTTGGAAATCAAATTCAGATGAAACACGGGTCTTCCCACAGTCATTCATATAAAGACAGAAGATTGGAAATACGTTAGTAGGATGGCAGGTTCAGGGAAGGAGGTGGTGGAGCAGCATCTTTGATTTGAAAATGACACGGGGTTTTCCTGGTAGCTCAGCAGTAAAGAATCCACTTGCAATGCAGGGGACGCGGGTTTGACCCCAGGTCCAGGAAGATCCCCCGTGCCTCGGAGCAACTAAGCCTGGGTGCTACGATTCCTGAGCCTGTGCTCCAGAGCCTGGGAACCAGGTNTGATTTGAAAATGACACGGGGTTTTCCTGGTAGCTCAGCAGTAAAGAATCCACTTGCAATGCAGGGGACGCGGGTTTGACCCCAGGTCCAGGAAGATCCCCCGTGCCTCGGAGCAACTAAGCCTGGGTGCTACGATTCCTGAGCCTGTGCTCCAGAGCCTGGGAACCAGGTTGGGAACCAGGACTACCGAGCTGACCTGCTGCAACTCCCGAAGCCCCCGTGCCTAGAGCTGACGCTCTGCAACAAGAGAAGCCCCTACGCTGACAAGCCTGTGTGTGACAACTCGCAACAACTGGAGAAAGCCTGCGCAGCAACGGAGGCCCAGCGCGGCCAAAACAGAGGAGTGAAATTACTAAAAAAAAAGGAAAATGACACGGACCTTCCTTTCCAGGTGAAAAACTACTGCTCCCAAGAAGGGCTTTCCTGCCTTGCTCACGCTTCCAAAACCCCCAAACCCAGGCCACACCCCCAGTGGAGAAAACCAGGAAGGGGAGTCCAAAACAGAGGAGTGAAATTACTTAAAAAAAAAAGGAAAATGACACGGACCTTCCTTTCCAGGTGAAAAACTACTGCTCCCAAGAAGGGCTTTCCTGCCTTGCTCACGCTTCCAAAACCCCCAAACCCAGGCCACACCCCCAGTGGAGAAAACCAGGAAGGGGAGTTACAGAAATGGTCCTGTGTGTGCCACCTGAGAGGTTAGGCAGCAAGTGAAACACGGCAGATGTGAGAGCTCTGGAGCAAGGACACTCAGGGTGGTCAGGTGTCAGGAGTCTTGTGTTGGAGCCTCGCTTCTACCCCAAATTAAAAAGCAACAACCAGCAAGTCAGGCAGTGGTGATGACGGTGGTGAACATGCAGGTGTTGGAGCAGGCGCCCGAGGTGATGATGTGACGCAGAGGCAGAGGTCCTGGTGGGGGTGTTGATGGCAGGGGTGGGGGTGAAAATAGGAACGTGGAAGTCGCTCTGTCGCGTCCCACTCTTTGCAACCCCATGGACAACGCAGTCCTTGGAATTCTCCAGGCCAGAAGACTGGAGTGGGTAGCTTTTCCCTTCTCCAGGGGATCTTCCCAGCCCAGGGATTGAACCCAGGTCTCCCGCATTGCAGGCGGATTCTTCAGCAGCTGAGCCACCAGGGAGGAGGTGGTGGTTAATTGATGGGGGTGTTGCTCAGGTCCTCGGGAATGAAGGCCCTGTTTTTCTGTGATGTTTCCATTGCTCTGATCCTTATAAAGGCTTGCTCCAGATCCAGTGGGAGCCCACACTTCCTACTGACTGGGCAGAAGGAAGCGGCATTTCCTCTCGAGGTTGGAAGGGGGCACATCACAGGTGGAGAGGGTGCAGGAGGAGCCTGGAGGCAGTGGGTGGTGGGGGGGATGCCCTGAGAGTGCCAGCCTCCGGGAACGTGCACAGCTGGAAGTGTGAGCCGCACACACACCCGTGTGCTAGGTCTTTACAGAGTCCTGAGAGGAAAAAGGCAGCAGGCGCCCAAGCAGGCAACACACGTCTGCAAGTGCACGTCTGTATCTATATCCCAGTGCCGTGTACATAAGGCAAGCACACCGCCGTATGTTTTACCAGCACGGACGGGAGAGAGGCTGCTCAAAGCACATTTTCGGCATTTTAAAGGCCTCTTGAGAAATCTGTATGCAGGTCAGAAAGCAACAGTTAGAACTGGACATGGAACAACAGACTGGTTCCAAATAGGAAGAGGAGTA
>SJYX01024886.1:416414-438774 GCA_006410675.1 Oreotragus oreotragus
GATGTGAGAGTTGGACTGTGAAGAAAGCTGAGCGCCGAAGAATCAATGCTTTTGAACTGTGGTGTTGGAGAAGACTCTTGAGAGTCCCTTGGACTGCAAGGAGATCCAACCAGTCCATTCTGAAGGAGATCAGCCCTGGGATTTCTTTGGAAGGACTGATGCTAAAGCTGAAACTCCAGTACTTTGGCCACCTCATGCGAAGAGTTGACTCATTGGGAAAGACTCTGATGCTGGGAGGGATTGGGGGCAGGAGGAGAAGGGGACGACCGAGGATGAGATGGCTGGATGGCATCACGGACCAGATGGACGTGAGTCTGAGTGAACTCTGAGAGATGATGATGGACAGGGAGGCCTGGCGTGCTGCGATTCATGGGGTCGCAAAGAATCGGACACGACTGAGCGACTGAACTGAACTGAACTGAAGGATTGGGGGCCAGGCAGGGGGCAGAGAGTGAAACAGACAAGGACAAGGAAACGAGAGGTCCCGCACTTGACCAAGGACGGCTAGCCCCGCACCAGGCAGACCTAGGTCTTGGTGCTGGACCGTAAGGCGAACAAACAGCTCAGAAACAGAACAGAAGCGAGAGATGGGGGTGGGGAGAGGCCGCCTTGCCCAGGAGCGTCGGGCACGGGGCATTAGCCTCTCTTCTCAGGCTGGGATCAGCCCCGCAGCCACCAGACGCAGGACGGGCACCCTAGCCACCAGCTGGACGGCATCTGATGGAGTGTTTGCAGGAGGAGACACACACACACACACACACATCAGCGCAGCTCGATGCCAGTTCAAAATGACCCTGTTGGGGCTCTGCCTTCATTCAAAACCCCGCTCAACGGACCCTCAAGGAAAGCAGCAAAAGGCAGCTGCGCTCGTTTCGTCAGCGCAGCCGGGCTTCCCCGTGAAACTTCGGAAACAGCAGGCCCCGCCACAGGCGCCCTTCCTGGGGAAGCGGGGGTCACTGTGCCCCGAGTAACAAGGGCGCGCCCATCCCTGGGCCCCGTGCCCTCGCCCCCCGCATTCCCGGTTCTCTATGGGGAACCCTTTCCCAAGGAGGCCCCGGTCTGCTCCGGCTCTGTGAGCTCGGGGCTGCCTCGCCCTCATCACCCGTGCCCCCCCTCGCCCCCTCCCCCCTGCACGCGTCTACTGAATTGGAGCTGCTGTGGCACCTGGACCCCGGTCTCTGATGGAGGGGCCGTGATGGACCCGCCAGAGTGCCTGGTACACGCGGAAGGCAGTAGGTGTTTTGCCGGGGCAAGGACTGGGGACCCCAGAAGTCAGCCACCCCTCCCCTCCTCCCCACCAAGAACCCTGCAGGGGAGCTGGGCTGGCTGAGAAACCACAGCAGGGAGTGGGGAGTGCGCAGGGTGAAGGGGAGATGGCTGACACGGGAAATGTTTGCTTCCTCCTCTCAGTGGGCCCTGACCCGTCTGCAGGAAGTAGCCCCTGGCCTTTCGGGACTCTGTGCGTCTCCCTGTGGAGGCCACGTGGAAGGATGGGAGGTCCTGCCTGGCTTGAGTCCCAGGGCACCTTTCAGGCTCTGTGTTGAGTCAGCTGTGTGCTCAGTCATGTCTGACTCTTTGTGGCCCCATGGGGTGCAGCCCACCAAGCTCCTCTGTCCGCGGGATTCTCCAGACGAGAATGCTGCAGTGGGTACCAGTTCCTTCTCCAGGGGACCTCCCCCACCCAGGGATGGAACCCGCGTCTCCTGCGTCTCCTGCATGAGCAGGCATTCTTTACCACTAGCACCACCAGGGAAGCTGCAGATCCTGCCCCTCACCTCTGGGCTCTTGGCCCTGCCTCTGTGGAACAGTGGAGGGGGGCTCACGGCGGGGCTGCGTGAGGCCCCGGGGGACCCAGCCACGTCTGTGAGACACACACGCCCTGGCTCCCGAGAGAAGGGCAGAGGGAAGGACAAGCGTGAAAACAACACCCATCCAGACCGGGCCACACCTGACCCAGGGGCCGCCCTGCACGCCCCTCCTGGGTCCAGACGAGCTCGGTCTGTGTCCCCACGTGGCCAAATCCTGCCTGTCTCCACCCCTCTTCCTCCCTGGATTTCTCAATCTTTCAACAAAGTTCTGAGCAGAACTGATGCCTATCTGGCGCTACTTAACTTTTGACTATTATATATTTGTTTATCCTTGCCTAGATTGTTGAGGGCATTACGTGGGTTTCCTTCCTTTTCCTGTCCCTCCACAAAGTAAGTGTCTTCCTTTTACCCGCTTTAGATTTAGTGCCTCTAGTGTGGAAGGAAACCAGACTAGGTCACCCCAAAATACAATTAGGAAGGAGCAAACCCAGCCAGGCTCCCTGTTTCGGCCTCGAGGCAGGAAAATGTTTCCTTCTCCTGGAGGCTCTCACTGGCCCGGAGATGCGCCGGGGAGCCCGAGAGCCCGTCTTCCCCACGGGGCCCTCTGGTTTCTGTGCCACCTGCAGCTGCTGCCCTGGGGACCTGCACCTGCTTCCTCGTTCTGGTAACTCTCTACGAGTTCACTGCTTCTGGTGGACGATGCTGTAAAAGCTGCGCTGGGAATCGATGCTTTGAGCTGCTTTGGGCTGAGATGTTTTCCCACGCTATGTGCAGGGCATGTATGAACAAACGGTGCTTCCCTCTTGTTAATCTGTCTTGCTGTGAGGGTCCCAGCTGCCAGCCCAGGATGGGTAAATGGTGGTCTCTACAGCGTCCTGTCCTGAGAAGGCAGAATGTCAGCAAGGGCCAAGTATCTGTCAAGTTTTTCTTCCAGGACAACCAAAGAAATCCATATCTACAAGGACCCTATTGAAACAGGGCTTTACCGGCTAATTTTAAACCTAATTTGCCCGTTCAGCAAGGCCAGCTCGCACCACGTGCCGGGCCCAGCCCAGAACCGGAGCTTGCGCTTCGAGCTTCACATGTGTGTATGTGGTCAGTCCCGTCAGTCGTGTCTGACTCTTTGTGACCCCCTGGACTGTAGCCCACCAGGCTCCTCTGTCCATGGGGATTCTCCCGGCAAGAATACTGGAGTGGGTTGCCATGCCCTCCTCCAGGGGATCTTCCTGACCCAGGGATCGAATCTGTGTCTCCTGCACTGGCAGGCAGATTCTTCTCTGGACCACCGGGAAAGCCCAGTTTAGGATATCATTTAGAGATAGATAGAGGATTTATTTGAAACCTGCAAAGAGCAAGTGAGATCGCTGAGTATCTTCCTGTGCAATGCCCGGCTTGCCTTGCAATGGCCTGGGCAGTCTTGCTGGGGTGGACATCTCACATGGATTTCTGTCTGGTGGTTCAGAGAGCCCCAGGGTTACAGTCAGGGCCCTGGGGGATATGTAACCCTCAAGCTTGACCTTATATTTCTTGTCAGACTGTCCACACACACCGAGCTTCTCGACTGTCCCTGGACTGGTTCTAATGCCCCACTGGTTAATTAGTGAGTTAAATAAAACCTCTGACACCTGCTCATTTACCTTCTCTGAGAATCACAACCTGACCAGTTGAAGGGGAGATGTTGGACCGGCAGTTAGAAATGGACCGGCAGTTCTGAGGGCAGGGCGGAGTGCCAGTGGCCAGCAGGCAGGACTCAGGGCACGAGACGGGAGAACCAGCCTGTGCTGCGTGCCCTGTCTAATCCTCATGACACCCACAAGAGTGAACCCTCGATTGTTCACTTGCATCCCCATCTTGAAGATGAGGAACCGGAACGAAGCAGGAGAAGGGGAACTCGCCCCGGAGCACGGAACCGGGATCTGGACCCAGGCGGCGGCTTGTGACCCTTCACTCGGAACCAGTGGTTCCCAGCCTTTTCCTGGGGCATCATCGATGGTCATGCTGGCGTCCAGTGGGGAGGGGCGGGGATGTGCCTGCAGCCTCTGTGATGCAGAAGGCAGCCCCCACTGCAAAGGGTCCCCAGGCCCTGAATGCCAGGGAGAGAAGGCCTCAGACTTGGTGGCGGGCTGTGGGGGGCGCCTCGTTCAGGCTCTGCTCTCAGCACAGCCCCTCTCACGCCTGCAGCCCTCCACTTGTTGTAATGCTTCCTTCAAGGCCAATCCCTCCTCTGCATAATAACCTCCATATTTCATTCACACTAAATTCTCAGCCTAATGGACGCAAATAATAAATGCTTGCTAATCGGCTGCCCACATTTACTGTGTGATTTCTGACAGATCTGTGCTCACTTTGAAAAATCCCAAGACTGTGATGGGGAAGGAGACGAGAAAGCACAACATGAACACACCACAGGTTACGGGGCACCAGGAAAGTATCGCTGTGTTGAGCTCAGGAAGCAGCAGAGCAGAGGCCCCGAGGCCCGCGTCCCAGCAGCCCTGATGGAGGCTAATTTTTCACTGTCCTTGAAGCTAATCAAGCCTGCAGAAACAGCATCACCAAATGGACTAAACGAGATTTTCAATTAACTCAAACAGATGGCTTAAATTTTCCAGGTGACTTTCCATATTAATTCAGAGAGAGTGCTGGACCAGGCCCCAGGCGGCCTGACAGGGATGGTGCTGCAGGAAGACAGCAGAGCACACGGATCTCAGGAGAGAAGAGGAAGCAACGATCTAGGTCTTGGTGCTGGACCGTAAGGCGAACAAACAGCTCAGAAACAGAACAGAAGCGAGAGATGGGGGTGGGGAGAGGCCGCCTTGCCCAGGAGCGTCGGGCACGGGGCATTAGCCTCTCTTCTCAGGCTGGGATCAGCCCCGCAGCCACCAGACGCAGGACGGGCACCCTAGCCACCAGCTGGACGGCATCTGATGGAGTGTTTGCAGGAGGAGACACACACACACACACACATCAGCGCAGCTCGATGCCAGTTCAAAATGACCCTGTTGGGGCTCTGCCTTCATTCAAAACCCCGCTCAACGGACCCTCAAGGAAAGCAGCAAAAGGCAGCTGCGCTCGTTTCGTCAGCGCAGCCGGGCTTCCCCGTGAAACTTCGGAAACAGCAGGCCCCGCCACAGGCGCCCTTCCTGGGGAAGCGGGGGTCACTGTGCCCCGAGTAACAAGGGCGCGCCCATCCCTGGGCCCCGTGCCCTCGCCCCCCGCATTCCCGGTTCTCTATGGGGAACCCTTTCCCAAGGAGGCCCCGGTCTGCTCCGGCTCTGTGAGCTCGGGGCTGCCTCGCCCTCCCGGCACTCATCACCCGTGCCCCCCCTCGACCCCTCCCCCCTGCATGCGTCTACTGAATTGGAGCTGCCGCGGCACCTGGACCCCGGTCTCTGATGGAGGGGCCGTGATGGACCCGCCAGAGTGCCTGGTACACGCGGAAGGCAGTAGGTGTTTTGCCGGGGCAAGGACTGTGGACCCCAGAAGTCAGCCACCCCTCCCCTCCTCCCCACCAAGAACCCTGCAGGGGAGCTGGGCTGGCTGAGAAACCACAGCAGGGAGTGGGGAGTGCGCAGGGTGAAGGGGAGATGGCTGACACGGGAAATGTTTGCTTCCTCCTCTCAGTGGGCCCTGACCCGTCTGCAGGAAGTAGCCCCTGGCCTTTCGGGACTCTGTGCGTCTTCCTGTGGAGGCCACGTGGAAGGATGGGAGGTCCTGCCTGGCTTGAGTCCCAGGGCACCTTTCAGGCTCTGTGTTGAGTCAGCTGTGTGCTCAGTCATGTCTGACTCTTTGTGGCCCCATGGGGTGCGGCCCACCAAGCTCCTCTGTCCGCGGGATTCTCCAGACGAGAATGCTGCAGTGGGTAGCAGTTCCTTCTCCAGGGGACCTCCCCCACCCAGGGATGGAACCCGCGTCTCCTGCGTCTCCTGCATGAGCAGGCATTCTTTACCACTAGCACCACCAGGGAAGCTGCGGATCCTGCCCCTCACCTCTGGGCTCTTGGCCCTGCCTCTGTGGAACAGTGGAGGGGGGCTCACGGCGGGGCTGCGTGAGGCCCCGGGGGACCCAGCCACGTCTGTGAGACACACACGCCCTGGCTCCNTGCGTCTCCTGCATGAGCAGGCATTCTTTACCACTAGCACCACCAGGGAAGCTGCAGATCCTGCCCCTCACCTCTGGGCTCTTGGCCCTGCCTCTGTGGAACAGTGGAGGGGGGCTCACGGCGGGGCTGCGTGAGGCCCCGGGGGACCCAGCCACGTCTGTGAGACACACACGCCCTGGCTCCCGAGAGAAGGGCAGAGGGAAGGACAAGCGTGAAAACAACACCCATCCAGACCGGGCCACACCTGACCCAGGGGCCGCCCTGCACGCCCCTCCTGGGTCCAGACGAGCTCGGTCTGTGTCCCCACGTGGCCAAATCCTGCCTGTCTCCACCCCTCTTCCTCCCTGGATTTCTCAATCTTTCAACAAAGTTCTGAGCAGAACTGATGCCTATCTGGCGCTACTTAACTTTTGACTATTATATATTTGTCTATCCTTGCCTAGATTGTTGAGGGCATTACGTGGGTTTCCTTCCTTTTCCTGTCCCTCCACAAAGTAAGTGTCTTCCTTTTACCCGCTTTAGATTTAGTGCCTCTAGTGTGGAAGGAAACCAGACTAGGTCACCCCAAAATACAATTAGGAAGGAGCAAACCCAGCCAGGCTCCCTGTTTCGGCCTCGAGGCAGGAAAATGTTTCCTTCTCCTGGAGGCTCTCACTGGCCCGGAGATGCACCGGGAGCCCGAGGGCCCATCTTCCCCACGGGGCCCTCTGGTTTCTGTGCCACCTGCAGCTGCTGCCCTGGGGACCTGCACCTGCTTCCTCGTTCTGGTAACTCTCTACGAGTTCACTGCTTCTGGTGGACGATGCTGTAAAAGCTGCGCTGGGAATCGATGCTTTGAGCTGCTTTGGGCTGAGATGTTTTCCCATGCTATGTGCAGGGCATGTATGAACAAACGGTGCTTCCCTCTTGTTAATCTGTCTTGCTGTGAGGGTCCCAGCTGCCAGCCCAGGATGGGTAAATGGTGGTCTCTACAGCGTCCTGTCCTGAGAAGGCAGAATGTCAGCAAGGGCCAAGTATCTGTCAAGTTTTTCTTCCAGGACAACCAAAGAAATCCATATCTACAAGGACCCTATTGAAACAGGGCTTTACCGGCTAATTTTAAACCTAATTTGCCCGTTCAGCAAGGCCAGCTCGCACCACGTGCCGGGCCCAGCCCAGAACCGGAGCTTGCGCTTCGAGCTTCACATGTGTGTATGTGGTCAGTCCCGTCAGTCGTGTCTGACTCTTTGTGACCCCCTGGACTGTAGCCCACCAGGCTCCTCTGTCCATGGGGATTCTCCTGGCAAGAATACTGGAGTGGGTTGCCATGCCCTCCTCCAGGGGATCTTCCTGACCCAGGGATCGAATCTGTGTCTCCTGCACTGGCAGGCAGATTCTTCTNTCCTCTGGCCTGGGACCCTGGGACCCCTCACTGCAAACTGCAGGCCCGGTGTCCTGTATCTCTGGACGGCAGGAGGCGGCAGCTCCCAGAGCCCTCCAGTGCTGGGGAGCTGGGGCCAGGGCTGGTCGGCAGAGGCTGGACAGGTCCTTCTGGGGCAGCCCCAAGGGGACACGGGAACCCTGTCCCCAGGGGGACAAGCGGGGCCCCGGCCTCTCTCCAGCTGAATGGGCGGCAGGCCCTGCCCCCACACTGGCATGATGCGGTTTGCTAACAAAGCCAGGTGTGGCCATCTGTGCCTCCCTGCCCTCACCCCCTGCCGCCACTTGCAGCCTGCAGTTCTGCTGGCTTTTTGTGCCAACACACTGGTCTGGGGAGCAATTAGAAACAGTATAGGTCAGCACAAGGCCAGGCACAGAACAGCCCAGAGCCAACGGGACCCTCTGACCCCCTAGAACCTTTAAAAGGAGCTAGAGGACAGTGTGCCCCAGCATGAGCAGAGTGAGTTTTTATCACCACGGATCACAAGGGAGGTGATGTATATTGGTTGGGATTGAAGCTTAGACAAATGATTAATGGTAGTTCCATTATTTTTAAAAAAGTAAACCTGCTGACAAATTCAACTCCGCAAAGATGGGAATTTAATGCAGTGTAATGGGACACAATTAATCCCGCCTGTTTACCGCCTTGCTCACAGCACGGGGAGAGCCACAGCTCCACGAGGGGGAGGGGAGCCGATGAATGTACAGAGGCTGTGCCGGCACAGCTTCCCGCCTACCTTGGGGTAGTGGTAGGGCTTCGCGGTGGGGTAGACGGAGCCGGTGTAGGTGGGCAGCTCCATGACCGGCACGCGCGAGTCGTTGATGGTGGCATAGGCGAGCCGCGTACCGTCCGGAGACCACCAGTGGGCGATGTGGGTCTTCAGGATCTCCTCTAAGGAAACAGACAAAGCAGAGACGTGTGAAGGCATGGGGGAGGGCACCAGGGAGCCCCCCCGGGGACATCTCCCTCCTCACAGCGTCTAAGGAGGCCTCCCTGTGCCCAGGTGCACCGTCATTCCAGACGNAGTGGGCGATGTGGGTCTTCAGGATCTCCTCTAAGGAAACAGACAAAGCAGAGACGTGTGAAGGCATGGGGGAGGGCACCAGGGAGCCCCCCCGGGGACATCTCCCTCCTCACAGCCTCTGAGGAGGCCTGCCTGTGCCCAGGTGCACCGTCATTCCAGACGTGCCTGGGCTGACCACCGAGCCCCAGCACAGCAAACCCAGTCAATCAAGGCCCAACCGAACAGAGGCGAACCACTCTCCTTTTTTTTTTGCACAAATCTGAGCACAATGAGCCTATGAGGGCCTTTCTGAGTTGACTTACTATTGCTGTGTTGTGCGTTATTACTTTAAGGGGATCAGAAAACAAAAACGAGAGGAGATCCACTCGTCTGAAGCAGGGAGCCCCCGGCAGGAGCAAGTGAGGACATAACTGTTTGGAACTTGAATCCCAGGAAATCAGCAAGCAGGAGACGTGGAGGGCTCAGGCCCGGCGTGTGCGGGGCGAGGCTCAGAGCCTGGCGGGCCCCTCGCCCTGATGGAAGGAGGCGATCGTGTTCCCTGTGCCAGAGACCCAGAATGGCCCCTCTTCAGGGAGACCGAGATGGAAACCGAGACGGGCCCAGCCTCCACCGGGCGCTCCCACCGCTCCTCCACGTCACGGAGTCTGGGTTAACTAGAGCGCTCACTGGGGAGGAGTCCCATAGGATCTGACGTCTGTTCCGGAAAGAATGACCCCCCCTTGTCTTCTGAACAAGCCGAGAGGGGCACCTCCCAGGGGCCACCCATCAGAGCGCTGGGGTTGGAGAAGCACCCCTGAGGCTGGGGTCCTCCGTGGACACCGTGTGTGTGTTTTATTAACGAATTCCCCTGGATTTGTTTTTAAAATAATGGCAAGCACAGCTCTACAACCGCCAACGCGAGTCCCATTCCCTGGTCGTTATTCGGGGCAGACCCCAAGCCAGCTTTGAGAGCCCACAGGCACAGAAAGGCAGTCGGAACAGCTGAGGTCACACGGGGGGAGCAGAATGAGGGACCTGGACGCCTGGGGATGGGGAGAGTGAAAATAAGGGCGAGGGAGGTAGCACCGGAGGTGGGGCCGCAGGGGAGCCAGGCGGCGGGGCGGGGAGCTGGGCCAGTGGGGCTGCTGTCTCTTATACACATCTGATATGAGACCNGGCGTGTGCGGGGCGAGGCTCAGAGCCTGGCGGGCCCCTCGCCCTGATGGAAGGAGGCGATCGTGTTCCCTGTGCCAGAGACCCAGAATGGCCCCTCTTCAGGGAGACCGAGATGGAAACCGAGACGGGCCCAGCCTCCACCGGGCGCTCCCACCGCTCCTCCACGTCACGGAGTCTGGGTTAACTAGAGCGCTCACTGGGGAGGAGTCCCATAGGATCTGACGTCTGTTCCGGAAAGAATGACCCCCCCTTGTCTTCTGAACAAGCCGAGAGGGGCACCTCCCAGGGGCCACCCATCAGAGCGCTGGGGTTGGAGAAGCACCCCTGAGGCTGGGGTCCTCCGTGGACACCGTGTGTGTGTTTTATTAACGAATTCCCCTGGATTTGTTTTTAAAATAATGGCAAGCACAGCTCTACAACCGCCAACGCGAGTCCCATTCCCTGGTCGTTATTCGGGGCAGACCCCAAGCCAGCTTTGAGAGCCCACAGGCACAGAAAGGCAGTCGGAACAGCTGAGGTCACACGGGGGGAGCAGAATGAGGGACCTGGACGCCTGGGGATGGGGAGAGTGAAAATAAGGGCGAGGGAGGTAGCACCGGAGGTGGGGCCGCAGGGGAGCCAGGCGGCGGGGCGGGGAGCTGGGCCAGTGGGGCTGTGCGGCGGGGAGAGGGGGGGGCTGCCGACTGCGGGACAGAGACAGCGGTGGGCTGGGGGGTCAGGGCCCTGCTGCAGGGGCCACAAGGGCATTCTGCAGCCCAGTTTAGGGGCCCTGCAGCTCCTGCTTCCCCCGGGGGGCTGGCCGATGGGCAGTCTGTCCCTCCATCATGGGCTCCACCAGCCTGGGGGCTCAGTGAGAGGAACCCCAACGTCCTGCTGGACCTGTCACAGAAGAGCTAGAAGGGACTCCCTTCATGAAGCGCCAGCCTCCCTGAAATAACTCTTCCTGTGCCCCCAGCCCTCCACGCTGGGGGCTTCCCTCCTAGTCTCCAGCAGGAGAGCCCTACCCCCGTGACCCAGGAGCAGCGCCAGACAGCAGCATCTTGTCTCCCAGGAAGTGTCCGCCACATCTGACTCAGCAGGAGGCCCCTACCCCCGTGACCCAGGAGCAGCGCCAGACAGCAGCATCTTGTCTCCCAGGAAGTGTCCGCCACATCTGACTCCCATCACCAGACGCACCCCAGGCCTGCAGCGTGGCGGGCCTGAGAAGGATGCCAAAGGGGCCCCGGTCCTGGGCTCTGCCTCCGTCCTGCCATCCACTGGGGGCCCCCAAATGAGCCCCCTGCTGTCAGCCGAGGGGCACAGTGGCTGCCTCTAACACCCACCCTGCCGGTGCTCTGACTTCGCGGCACCCCAAGAAACGACTCAGAAGCGTTGTCGGAGCCGATAAAAAACCCAAAGGTCTGCTGAGGCAAAAAAAAAGAAGCGAGCCAGCTCTCCAGGGCTTGTAATTTTCCAGTGTCTTCAGCAGTGGCAAAGTGACTTTCAGGTGCAGGTTTAGGAGGAGGTGACGCAGAGATGACTCTCTGCAGAACCACCTGACCTGTCTGGCCGGCGTGATGGACTCGAGCAGACGGGTTGCTGGGGGAAACGGGTGCCACTTACAGTGGTTTGTGGGAGACGGTGCTCCACCGTGCCTGTGCTGGGGGCTGGGGGCGTGGGCACGTCAGGCGGGATGGGGAGTCGGGGGGAGTCAGTGGGAGCAAGCGGAATGCACGGGGTGGGGGAGGGGACAGGCAAGCATCATCCATCTGAAATCAGGGGCGCGAGCCTGACTGCAGCGCTCAGAGCCTGTTCCTCCAGGACCAGAAAATCCCAGCGGAACAGCGGTGGGTGCAAGTAAGGCGCCTGGACAGAAGCGTCACCCAGGAGCAGACCGGCAGCACAGCCCTGCAGACACGCACCTCGCCCGCGGCTTCTCTGACCCCGAGCGACTCCCTGAGACGGAAGGGACAGAATCAGCAGCCTGCGGGGTCTGCCCCCCTTCACCCCCAGATGGGCCCAGGGCTTGGTGAGGGGCACGGAGTGCGGGAGGGCACACTCATCCATCCATCATGCATCCACCTCGTTTCCAGAACTTGCCTGCGGGCGCAAAGGAAACACTGCTGCTGCGGTCTGGCCAGCACAGGGCAGGGGGTCCCATGCGTGGGGACGAGAGCCAGATCGGGGGAGAAAGGAGCCCCAGGCTGGGCTGAGAAGCGCCATTCCTGCCCCGTCCATTAGCAGACGCCGAGTCCGTCACTGAGCTCAGTGCGCTGCTCAGAGCGCACGATGTACAGGACCACAGGCTTCAGAGGAGAGACATGCTGGTCAGAGGGCAGCTCGGAAACCAGGGCGCTCAGCAGTGACAAGGGCCTGCTGTCTATGTTGGCAAATACTCAACATCCCACAGCGAGACAATCGCTAATGAAAGAGAAATGCCTCCATGCCAAAGGCAGGCCATACACAAAGGGCAGCCTCGGTTTAGTCTCCCCAAATGCTCTTAAACACATTGTTCCTGGGTGTTTTGATTTTCCTGTGAGTTAGTTGCTCCTTAAAGAGATAATTAAGTATAAGGAACTACAGGGAAAAGGACCAGGCAGATGAAACCGTGACACTTCCCCGCTCATTGCGAACGTCCCCATTCTGCAATCGTTTTCTTCAGACTTCTAGCTTAGTGATGCAGTTGGTTTAAATGCCACGAGCCAAATGTAGTCTACGGGCAGAGTTTTGCATGGGAAAAAAAAAAAAAACTAGTTCATCAGCTAAATTAATTGCATGAACACTTGCTTTGGAACAACAGGAGAAACTGCCTTCTGAACAAGGACAGACAACCGTGAGAACGAGAGGGTACAGTTTTCCTTCACTGCCCTTGACCCGTCCTGGGACCTTCTAGGAATCAAGCAAGAAGGACGCATCTCGGGACATTCACTTGAAGAGGAAGAAATTTCCATCCTTGCAGCTTCAGCTCACAGCTTCATCTGGGCCCACTCCCCTAGGACTTGTCACCACATCTTAATGAAGCGAATACTGTCACTCAGGTCCCACATATATGGGCAGGTCCAAGAGGGCAAAGTCCCTTTGGGGCTCAAGGTGATGAAGGCTGGTCCCGCCAAGATGAGGAATTCTCCAATTTTCCAGATTGTTTTTCCTTGTTCAGGAGAACAAGGAGAGGCTGCCACGGTCACTGCATAATTCTTGCTGGGTGTGCTTTCGAACAGTGGTGCCAGAGAAGATTCTTCTGAGTCTCTTGGACCAGTCAATCCTAAAGGAAATCAGTCCTGAATATTCATGGGAAGGACAGATGCTGAAGCTCCAACCCTATGGTCACCTGGTGCAAAGAGCTGACTCAATGGAAAGGACTCTGATGCTGGGAAAGATGGAGGGAAGGAGGTTGAAGGCAAAAGGAGAAGGGGATGGCAGAGCATGAGATGGCTGGACGGCATCAGCGACTCAAAGGACATGAGTTTGAGCAGCTCCAGCAGATGCTGATGGACAGGGAAGCCTGGTGTGCTGCAGCCCATGGGGTCGCAAAGAGTCAGACACGACTGAGCGGCTGAACAGCAAAAACAGTCCCTTAGGGAGGTGCTCAGGGAAACATGTGGGAACGGTGTGAGCTTTTGTTACAGACGCCCGGGTCCCTCTCCCGGCAGAATCCTCACAGGTTTAGTGAGGTGGGGGAAGGGCATGAACTCCTTTTCTGCACAAGCCTGCAGGCTGGTTGATATGTGACATCTGATCCAACAGGCCCTGCGTTCTGGAGATGCATGTCTGTGGTCTGTGGCAAACAATGTCGCCTGCCATAGCAACAAACAGCGGTGCTGCAGCTGTGAAGCCAGCAGCAGGGCAGCGGGCCTGATGGTGCAGCCCGAGGGAGTTCAGGGTGGAGGAGAACAGGACGCTGGCCCGAGGCAGTGATGACACCTGTCTGGGAATGACTTCAGTGAGCCCAGACTCCCGCATCGTCTGCACAGAGAGATGCACATGATCACTGTCTCGAGAGATCTGGTCTTGGCGATGAACAGTACTCTTCTGACGCTTGGTTACATTATTTTCCAGCAAAAACTCCTACATAGCCTGGCTCCTTCCTTCCCTCCTTGGAATGGTCTCACTGAGAGACTGTCTCCCAGGCTGTCATCCTCAGTAAGGTCCCTGAATAAGACACAGCTGGTGGTGCAGTGGTAAAGAACCTGCCTGCCAGCGCAGAAGGTGTGGGTTTGACCTCTGGTTTGGGAGGATCCCCTGGAGGAGGAAACCCACTCCAGTGCTCTGGCCTGGGAAATGCCGGGACAGAGGAGCCTGGTGGGCTATAGTCCATGGCGTGACAGAGGGTCAGACACGACTCAGCACTGAGCACCACCCAGGCGTCTTTCAGGCTGTGCGCTTTTTTAGTGGACAGGTCCATCGGTACATCAGACATAGGCTTCCAAATTATTTGCGGGGAGCACACCATCTTGAACAGAAGAATAGTAGGTTCCACTTAAAGGTGTGTTGTGGGTGAAAATGTCCCGTAAAAATAATGACATCCTGACCCCTGGTACCTGTCAAGGTGACCTTGTTCGGAAACGGGGTCGCTGCAGATGTAAGTAAGATGCTCATTGAGACGGGGTCGCACTGGAGGAGGGTGGGGGCCCCAAGCTGACATGACTGGCACCTCCTAAGGACAGGTAAAGAGACACAGAGACGGAGCAGGATGGCGCCCTCTGGGGGCAAAGGCAGAGCCTGAAGTGATGCGCCTACACGCTGAGGAACAGCAAGGATGCCCCTTCAGAAGCTGCAAGAGACACCTCGGCTTCAGACTTGCAGCGCCTAGAGCTGGAACAGTAAATCCCTGCAGTTTAAAGCCATGCGGTTTGCTGTCTTCTGTTACGGCAGCTGCAGCAATCTGCACAAGGTCATGACTGTGCTGGGTCAAGACCTCCAGAGAGCCCGCCCCTCACCGGGAGGATGATGGAGGAGAGAGTCAGCTGAATTCGGCTCTGAAACTCAACAGGGTGACCTTCCAATCCCAGCTGGACCAGGAAGGGGTTGCGCTCTGGCCTCAGCCCTAAGAACAAGCTGGGCTGGACCCAGCACCCCCTCCCTGGTGCTCACACATGCACACATGTGCTCACACGCACGCACACACACACACACGATGCTGAGTCTGCCTGTCTGCATCCCCGTTGCAGGCCCCAACCTGCAACGTTCCAGCCTCCACTAGGCCTGGATCAAGTTGGCTGCCTCAGCTTCCACCGAACATGCCGGGGACCCGCTCTGCCTGGCACCCTTGCTGAACCCCACTCAGATTCAGGTACATCTTTTGGTTTAACAAATACTGAACGTGCACCAGACACTGCTCGGCGCACTTTCCAGGTGACACCTGGTTTACTCCTCCTGACGGCCCTCACGACTGAGCGGCTAACACACCTTGTGTGTGTTGCGCCCATCATGACAGCATCTGCACAGACCGCACCAGCGTTTAGGTGGACATCGACACACGGTTCGTTTGGCCCGTGTGTGGCGAGCTGTGGGCGTGGGTTTGCAGACATCCTGGCATTGCACCAAGGCCTGTTCCCACTCCCTGGCTTAGATGTGAACTAGCTTCCTCTGAGCAGGTTCCAGGACGTCCCCCACCAGAGCCAACACAGCCCTGCTTCCTGGGTTCCTGGCAAAGTACCCGCCAGCCACGAGCAGAGGGTTGCCAAGGCTGTATCCGCCGGGAAACGGTGAGCCTGGACCAGGCTGGCTGCAGCGGGCACACTCTGCGGGAGGCGTGGAGCGCAGCAGGTGCCCGGGGAGGACATGCGTTCGGGCCCTTCCTCCTAGGCTTGCGGTCTCTCTGAGCATCTCCTGACCTTTCCCCGACCCGCCCGCGAGGTCCTGGAGGCGGCCTTGGAACGACCCACGGCCTCCGGTGAGCTCCGCAGCCCCCTACGCGCTGGCGTCAGCGAGTGTGGTCACGGGCCCTTGTTCGAGGTCGACGTTCCTGCCTGTGTGCCCAGGACCTTCCCCCTGAGACCACCCTGAGCAGCAGCTACTCAGGCACTGGGGTGCATGCTCAGGCTTGGGAGGTTGGCTTCTGCCTTGAGGATCTCACACAAGAGGGGAAACCTGACCAGGGACCCGGAAGAACGTGCCGGGCACACAAGCGTCTGGTCTCCCTCAGCCTTGGGGCAGGCGGCCAAGGGAAGGGGGGCTCGCGCTGCAGGATCTCGGCCTGCATTTAAATATCATTCAAGGGACTTCCCTGGTGGTCCAGTGCTTAAGAATCTGCATGCCGATGCGGGGGCCGTGGGTCTGACCCGGGTCCAGGAAGATCCCACATTCCAACAGGGCGACTGAGCCATGTGCCGAAACTACTGAGGCCACGTTCTGGAGCCTGCGAGCCGCAGCTGCTGAAGTCCACTGCCCCAAGCCCGTGGTCTGCAGCATGAGAGGCCGGAGCACGGAGCCTGCACAGCAGCAACGAGGGCTCCGTGCGGCCAACAAAACCATTCAAGACCCCAAGCCTGTCAGTCAGTGTCGGCGGGGCACTGTCTGAGTGTGGAGGGCGGGGGTGCGGGAGAGAAGGGGGAGCATCCCGGCAGGCGGCCCCCTCCCAGTCGTGGGGGGTCAGGGAGGGGAGAGGCTGCCCCGAGCCTTGGAGGGACCACAGGTGGGTGGGGAGGATGGGGCTGCCCAAGGTGCCAGACCTCGCTCTCCTCTGCCCTGATGTTCTCAGCGCAGCAGGCGTGCGGGGTCAGTTCCCACATGGGGCTGACCCCCGGGCGGAGGTGGGGATGGGAGAGCCACCCTGCCCACCCTAGAAGGCGTCCTGGAGGGGGGCCTGGAGAGAATGGTGTGCACACCACACCCCGCCCTACAGACGTGAGATGCTGAGGAGGAGGGGCCCCCGAGCCAGCCTCTCCAGGGCCACTCGCCGACCGGGGAAGGCCCTGCCTCCGTTTTCTCATCTGCAAAATCTGTCTCTACCTCGTGGGTTGCTGTGAGAGTGATGTTAGTTCTCATATATAAATGCATGTGCACACACGTATATATGCATGTATGTACACGTACATGTGTGCGTGCATGTGTGTGTTTCACTAAGTGCTCATTTACTCCTCCAAACAACCACTCTGAGTAGGTGTTCCTATCTTTACCTTTCTCTTAAGGAAATTAAAAGGATAAAAGTAGATAACGGGGCCCGCATCGCAGAGCGAGGCCCTGGGAAGAGCATGTCTGTGGGCAGTGCTGAGAGAGACGCCACGACATCGTCTCTGGCAGCTTTCCACCTCCTTCTGCTCCGTCTCTCCCCCACCTGTGGTCCTGGATGGGGTCTGAGCCACTGGTTGGGCTTCCCAGGTGGCGCCAGTGGTAAAGAACCTGCCTGCTGATGCTGGAGACGCAAGAAGACGAGAGTTCAATCCCTGGGTTGGGAAGATCCCCTGAAGGAGGAAATGGTAACCCACTCCAGTATTCGTGCCTGGAGAATCCTATAGACAGAGGAGCCTGGGGGGCTACAGTCCATGGGGTCACAAAGGGTCGAGATTTCGGACACTGTCTGAGGCACTGAAGGTGAGATGAATGAGCTGGGCCAGTGGGGGCTTCGGGCAGATCTCAGACCTCCCCCCATCCCACGCCACTCCACTTGCCAGGCAGGCAGGCAGCCCTGCAGACAGTCTGCCATCTGTGCCTGGGTGCTGACCAAAAATGGTTTTAAATTCAGCTCCTAAAACTGTTCCATTTAAAAGAGAATGTTCTGTCATAATACTCTTTGATATTAACTTAATAATCTATAATAGTGACTGAAGGTAGAATGTTATCACCGAACTCTACAATGGTTTTTAATGCTCTTAGATGGTTTTATTTTTCTTCCTGATATTTTGCTGAAGCTGATCATCTTGTTAATAATATTCACAAGGAAGTTAAAAATGCCTGAGATTCTGAAATTGGAATTTTAATGAGACAGTGACTTAACTGCCAGCCACTACAACCAAAACTGCTTGAGTTTATGAAGGGCTTCTTAAAAGTGCTGACTCAACGGTGTCTTCTCCTGAAAGTTAGAATTTTTCATTGCAAAGCAAAATTATCGCCTTTAAATTATATGAAACATTTCTTCTATATACTGGCTTTAGCTTTAAAATTAGATGACAGGAATGTTTTCTTGTAGGATGCACTGTACAAAAGCTCATTATAATACATATTTTCAAAGAAAATTCTAACAGAGCAACAGTCACCTTAATCAGTCTGAGATAGTCTGCATAATTATTTAATATTAGTGGAAACATATTTTAAAAATAATGGATATCTAAAACAACGTGTATCAAGAAATTAGGTCTCAAGTTTTTGTACTTCTTTTTGAAGAGGAAGGTTAATTAACTGTGAATTATAAACAGCACTCAGAACAGTTTCTATACCCAACTGCATCTCGTACATCTCACACACCTTACACATACCACACACGTATCCCACATGCATACCTTACACAGCATCACACACACACAGTATCAGCTCACACGGCAGGACACGAGAGGAGTACAGGGAAACCTACTGCGTTCATATGTTAGTGATGAACAATTCGGAAATGAAATTAAGCAGGTCCGTCTACCACAGTATTAAAGAGACTCAATATCTACAAATTTAAGGAAAGTGTAAGGCTTTGTGCTGGAAACTGAAAGGGAGCGTTGCAAGAAACTGCAGAAGATTTTAAAGGGAAAGATGCTGTAAGACACAGCTGTTAAGGTGGAGACACTCCCCACACTGACCTGCAGACACAGTGCGTCCTGGTCAAAATCCCAGATGGCTTGTTTTTAATAGAAATGAACATGGTGATCTTTTTTTTAAACAAACACACCTTAAAATTTGTATGGAAACTCAAGACACCCAAAATAACCAAGACAATCTTATTAAAGAACAAATTTGGAAGCCTCACACTGTCTAATTTAAGAACTAAGCGACAGGGACTTCCCGGTGGTCCAGGGCTCAGGACTCTGCACGTCACTGAAGGGCACAGGTGTGATCCCTGGTCCCGGAACCCACATCCTGCACGGCGGCAGCCGCAGCCAACCACTGCCCCGGCCCCAGAACCAAAAATACTTTACACAGTGGTTAAGACAGGGAGGCGCTGGCACGGGAAGAGACGGGCTAATGCGGCAGAGGACACAGGAGGAGCCTCATGTTTAAGGTCAGGCGGCACTGAGGCAAGCCAGCGGGGGAGCAACGGGCTTTGCAGCAGCTGGAGCGCCACACACAAAACTCTCTCGTGCAGATGAACTCGGAGCGCTTGGTGACCTGGATGCAGGAGCTAAAAGCACACGGCTCCTCTAAGGAAATCTAGGAGCAAATCTTCGTGCCCTTAGACACGACACCCAAAGCACAGGCAATAAAAGAAACAGACAGACTGGACATCGTCCAAATCAAAACCTTTTGTGCTTCAAAGGGCACCATCAAAAAGTGAACAGATGCCGTAAAATGAGAGAAAATATTAGCAAAACGCGTTTGAAAAGGGACTGGTACAGAATATATAAAGGACTCGTACAACTCAGCAATAAAAAGCAAATAGTCAGTGAAAACATGGACACAGGGTTTGAACAGACATTTCTCTAAAGGAGACAGACATACAAATGGAAAGATGCTTGGCATCATTAATCATCAGAGAAAGGCAAATCAGAAGCCCAGCAGGGTGCCACGTCAGTTCTACCAGGACAGCTGGTAGCCACAGGCACTGTCCAGGCTGTGGGGAACTTGGAATCCTCGCGCACTGCTTGCGGGAAAGGAAACCGGTGCAGCCATTAAAAAGAAATTACCGATTGGAGTGTAGCTGATTTACAAAGTGCTAATATCTGCTGTACAGCAAAGCGGTTCAGGTACACACGCACACATGTATTCTTTCGTAAAATATTCTGTTACGGTTTATCACAGGATATTGAATATGGGTCCCCGTGCTGTACAGGAGGGCCTTGTTTATCCGCTGGCCATGGAAGAGTCTGCTCCTGCTAACCCCAGACTCCCGTCCTTCCCCCCTCTCCTCCCACAGGTCTGGCCTCTGTCCCGTGGGTCTGCTTCCGTTTTGTAGATCGGTTCATGTCATGCTTCAGGTCTGACATGAGTGGTATCACGTTGGTGACGACTGTCTTTCTGGCTGACTTCGCTTCCTGTGGTCCCTGGTCCACCCACGCTGCTCATTCCCCGCGGTGGCCGAGTAGCATTCCGTCGCGTGTGCGCCGCGTCGTCCTTAGCCCTTCCTCACGCTGCTCCCAAGTCTTGGCTACAGTGCGTAGTGTTGCTGTGAACAGAGGTGCGTGTGTCTTCTTTGAATTAAAGGTTTGTCTGGATATTTCCCCAGGAGCCGGGGGCGCGGGTTTAGTTTGTTGAGGAGCTTCTGTACTGATCTCCCTAGTGGTTGGGGAAGTTTGGCAGTTCTTTAAAATGGCAGATATAGTTGCCATATGACCCAGCAACTCCACTCACGGGTTCTCATCCCAGAGAAATGAAAGCACGCACAGAGATGTTTACTGCAGCATTGTTAGGAAACCGAGGTGGAAATAACCGATGTCCATGAATAGATAAATGTGTGACCGCTGTGGAGGAATATTCCTCGGCCAGAGAGGAAGGAGGTGCTTGACGGCGGCTCCACGCGGTGCCCTCGACGCTGTGCTGTGGGTGAAGCAGGACACCAGGCCCGTATCGTGGGCTTCCGTCTGCGGAGAGGCAGGAGCAGGGGAGTCTGCACGCAGGTCAGGGGTGGCCCAGGCTGGGAGGAGGGAGGGCGTGCGGAGGGGCAGGTGAGGAAGAGGGGCTTCTTTTTGGTGGAAACGTTCTAATTGGGTCGTGGAGATGGCTTCACGACCTTCTGAATATACTAAACCCCCCCCAGGCGAAAGGAAGAAGTGGGTCCCGTGGGTGTGAACCGCCTTCGCTAGGCCTCTAGAGTCGGGCGACCAGGGTCAACGGCGGGGTGGGGGCTGCGGAGGGCCGAGGCTGGCGGGGTTGGGGGCGGGGGACGGGCGGGCTGTGGAGGGCCGGGGCTGGGGGGCTCCGCCCGCCCTTCAGGGCGCGTCTCCGGGAGGGGCTGTTAGATCAGGAAGGAGCTGGCTGAGCGCTCTGTGAAGTGAGTGGGGTGTGGCCCTGCCGCAGGGTGGCCTGGCTGCCTCCACCGGGGCCGCGGGCTCTGAAATGTGCCCGCAGCAGAACCCTGGGGGACTGTAAAACTGTGCTGCTGGTCTGATGACCTGGATCCCCAGGGGTGCGCCCCGGGGGGCTTGCTGTGGCCAGGCAGGGGGATGTCCTGTCCGCCCCACCTGACCGTAGGGGGCCTGTTTTGAGCAGCAGAAACAGCTCGGTGGGGAGGGGAGGGGAGCGGAGTTGAAAAACTAAGAACGTTGCCTTAAATGAAGACCATCACAAGGCTACTTTAGCAGCAAGAACTTGCAAACCAGCCAAGCTGGAACAGTGGGCGGCGCGTGACTGTGGGGCTGGGCATTACCTAGCTATTTAAGAAGGAAGACTGTCACGATAAACGAAAATACTTGGGGAAAATGCAGAATACGACACTCCCAGATGGCACTAGTGGTAAAGAGCCTGCCGCCAAGGCAGGAGAGACACAGGCTCGATCCCTGGGTCGGGAAGATCCCCTGGAGAGGGAAATGGCGACCCACTCCAGTGCTCTTGCCTGGAGAATCCCATGGAGGGAGGAGCCCGGTGGGCTACAGTCCGTAGGGTTGGGCGGGTGTGGATGGGGCCTGCGGCGCGGGGCGCGCGTGGTCTGCAGGGTGGGTGCTGGGTGCCGGCGTGGGTCCCGGAGGACGGCTCATTCTCGCTGTGAGCTGCCTCCTGCCTTGGGCGGTGTGCTCGGGCGCACAGGAAAGCCATGTGCTCCGCCTGAGTGAGGCTGCCCAGGCTCCGTTTCTGCCTCTGTGAGATGGGGGTGTGTGTGTGACTAAGGGGGGTTCTGCGCGGCCCTGGGGGCACATGCCGGCCGAGGGGTGGTCGTGTGGCTGCCGCTGCTCCAGTGAGGCTACTGCTGGAAGTACCCTTGAACTTAAAGGGATTAAGTCGAAAAAAAAGGCTTAAAATTTTTTAAAATTGAGGTTGATTGACAGTATCATGTTAGTTTCAGGCGTATCTCATCTGTTACACACAGAGCCACGCTTTCTCAGTCCCCACAGTGTCGCGTCTTCCCGGATTGTGTCCACGCTATGCCTGGTCGCCTCTGTCAGTCCCCGTCTCCCCATCCCTCCCATCCCTGCCCCCTTGCTCACCGTGTTTACTTTCTCACCTGTGACTATGCTTCTGTTTTGTGAGTAAGTTCATCTGCACCGTTGCTCTTAGATCCCACATACGAGCAATGTCTGTGTCTTCGTCTGACTCACTTCACTCGGCGTGATCATCTCCCGGCCCACTGATGGCACTGCAGGGCCCTCGGCCCGTCCTTTTCGGGGGCTTCTCTCTCCACGCCACGCAGGTCGCCTCCATGCCTTGGCCATTGTGAACAGGGCTGCAGTCCACACTGGGTCGCACGTATCTTTTAAAATGATGGTTTTCTCCAGGTCAAGGCCCAGGGGAGTGGGGTTTCAGGGTCGCACGGTAGTTCTGTTTCTCATGTTTGAAGGAACCTCCACACTGTTCTCCGCAGCGGATGTAACGGTTTGCGCTCCCACCAACAGCATAGCGGGGCTCCCTTCTCTCCAGGACTCCCTCTGCAGACTTCTTGACGCTGGCCATTCTGGCTGGTGAGAGGCGATAGCCCACTGGAGTGTGGATCTGAGCTCTCTAATTAGTCATCGTGAACCTTTTTTCATGTGCTTTTTAGCCATCTGTATGTCTTCTTTGAAGAAACGTCTGTTTAGATCTTCTGCCCCCTTCTAAATTTTTTTATATTGAGTTGCATGAGCCATTTGTATATTTTGGAGATTAAT
>SJYX01024887.1:8202-23015 GCA_006410675.1 Oreotragus oreotragus
TTGTCATGCCCCTGGAGATATATTTCACACCACTGTGGGAACCCCCCTGTGGCTTGGTTCCCTTGGAGTTTTAAACTCTCAGAGTTGTCCACACTGAGCCTCCAGGAGTCTCTCAATTGGAGTTCAGTTTTTCTCTTATTCCTAGGACTAATTCCTGCCACTGTTTCTGCTGTGATTCTCTGCTCCAGCAAGCCACTACTCCCCGGCTCTACAGTCTTGGGGACAGCAGTATGCCCTGTGGCCTCTCTCTCTTGTGTATCCTAGAAAAGTTACTGATTTTTCAGTCTGTTCAACTTTTTCAAACTGAAGTGAAAGTGAAAGTTAAGTTGCTCAGTGATGTCCGACTCTTTGCAACCCCGTGGACTGTAGCCTACCAGGCTCTCTGACCATGGGTTTCTCCAGGCAAGAATACTGGAGTGGGTTGCCATTTCCTTCTCCAGAGAATCTTCCCGACCCAGGGATTGAACCTGGGTCTCTCGCATTGTAGGCAGACGCTTTAACCTCTGAGCCACCGAGGTTTATTTAGTTGGTTTAAAACAGGGTAGGTGACTTCCAAGCTCTTTTATGAAGAACCAGAAACTGGAAGTGTTTGCATTTTAGTCATTATTAACATGAATTACTGCAATTTAAAGCAGATCAGTCCTAGGTGTTCATTGGAAAGACTGATGTTGAAGCTGAAACTCCAATACTTGGCCACCTGATGCAAAGAGCTGACTCGTTTGAAAAGACCCTGATGCTGGGAAAGATTGAGGACAGGAGGAGAAGGGGACGACCAAGGATGAGATGGCTGGATGGCATCACCCACTCGATGGACATGGGTTTGAGTCGACTCTGGGAGATGGTGATGGACAGGGAGGCCTGGCGTGCTACGATTCATGGGGTCGCAAAGAATCGGACACAACTGAGCAACTGAACTGACTGACTGCAATTGATGTATTAATTTATGAATAATGATAATTTTATTGTTTTTTCAACAGTCTTGACTTATAAAAGTCTAAAATAACATATTTTTACCTCTTCTTGAAAAAATGCAAGGGTTTTAGAATACTTTAAATTTGTTTATTTAGATTTAAATTATATTGTTGTCATTCATTACATATACAGAGATATAACTATATGACATACATATGTATAATGTGTATCATATATCTTAAATGTATGTAGACAAGTATTCTTGCTGGGAAAATCCCATGGACAGAGTAACCTGGTCAGCTTCAGTCCACAGGGTCACAAAGATTTGGACACAACTGAGTGACTGAACACACACAGTGACAATGTGTATTAAATTGTATAAAATATTACTCTTATTTTGTACAGTCACTGTTTATATGTCAGTATCATATATCTTAAATGTATGTAGACAAGTATTCTTGCTGGGAAAATCCCATGGACAGAGTAACCTGGTCAGCTTCAGTCCACAGGGTCACAAAGATTTGGACACAACTGAGTGACTGAACACACACAGTGACAATGTGTATTAAATTGTATAAAATATTACTCTTATTTTGTACAGTCACTGTTTATATGTCCATATGTTTCTGCCCATTACTCTTTATTCTTCCATCTCAGTGCTGCTTACAATCTTTTTCCTTCTTCCAGAATAACAACCTTTACTATTTTCTTCAGAAGTCAGCTGATGACAGATTTTTCTAAAATTCCTGTATTTTATCATCAGCTTTAGAGGATATTTTTACTGGGTTTAAAGTTCTCATTTGGCCCTTTTATTCTTTCATTACTATAAAGGCATTATTCTACTATACCCTGATTTCTAATTGCTATTGAGAAATCAAGTGTCATTCTTGTTCTGTTTTTCTGTTGTTATGAAACTTTCTATTTATATGTATTAGTTTATATTTTTTCAGTTTTACCTTNATACTGTATTGGTGTTTTTCTTTCTGGCTTACTTCACTCTGTATAATTGGTTCCAGTTTCATCCATCTTATTAGAACTGATTCAAATGTATTCTTTTTAATGGCTGAGTAATACTCCATTGTGTATATGTACCACAGCTTTCTTATCCATTCATCTGCTGATGGACATCTAAGGCCCACTTGACTTCACATTCCAGGATGTCTGGCTCTAGATGAGTGTTCACACCATCATGATTATCTGGGTCATGAAGATCTTTTTTGTACAGTTCTTCTGTGTATTCTTGCCACCTCTTCTTAATATCTTCTGCTTCTGTTAGGTCCATATCATTTCTGTCCTTTATCGAGCCCATCTTTGCATGAAATATTCCTTTGGTATCTCTAATTTTCTTGAAGAGATCTCTAGTCTTTCTCATTCTGTTCTTTTCCTCTATTTCTTTGCATTGATCGCTGAAGAAGGCTTTCTTATCTCTTCTTGCTATTGTTTGGAACTCTCCATTCAGATGTTTATATCTTTCCTTTTCTCCTTTGTTTTTCACCACTCTTCTTTTCACAGCTATTTCAAGGCTATGCTTTTTCCAGTGGTCATGTATGGATGTGAGAGTTGGACTGTGAAGAAAGCTGAGCACCGAAGAATTGATGCTTTTGAACTGTGATGTTGGAGAAGACTCTTGAGAGTCCCTTGGACTGCAAGGAGATCCAGCCAGTCCATTCTGAAGGAGATCAGCCCTGGATTTCTTTGGAAAGAATGATGCTAAAGCTGAAACTCCATTACTTTGGCTTCCTCACGTGAATAGTTGACTCATTAGAAAAGACTGATGCTAGGAGGGATTGGGGGCAGGAGGAGAAGGGGATGACAGAGGATGAGATGGCTGGATGGCATCACTGACTCGATGGATGTGGGTCTGAGTGAACTCCGGGAGTTGGTGATGGACAGGAAGGCCTGGCATGCTGCGATTCATGGGGTCTCAAAGAGTCAGACACGACATAGCGACTGAACTGAACTGAAACGTAATCTATGTATAAATGTATCACCAATTCCCAAGTTCACCTTACTTTTTTGGTCTCTTCAAATTTCACACACATTGTACTATCACCAGAAGACTATCAATACCTAGCCTGAAAACTTAAATCTTGCTTAAAAAAGCATTTTTCTGATTAACTCAGCCGCAAATGTATGTTCCCTATAACATTATGTTCTGCCCATTTACTTTGATTTCAAGGCAGGTACCAAAACCATAATTTGAAATTTAATTTGTCATCTAAATTTTTATACTTTTGTTACTATTGTTGTTGACTTCTTCATTCTATTGCAAATTTCTGAACTCAGGGACTTTATGGCAGAGTTTTCCACTTCCTAAGCCAATTTGTTCATAGTAGATATTCAATCAGTGACATGAGAGAAAAGGATTTACGTTTACTGAAGACCAACCTTGAATGTGGCAATGCTAGGCATCGGAGCACATACTTTTTGATGTAAAAAGTTCCTGCCCTCACACAGGTTGGTAGGTGCCAAATATGCTACTGGATCAGTGGAGAAATAGCTCCAGAAAGAATGACGAGATGGAGTGAAAGCCACAACAATACCCAGTTGTGGATGTGACTTATGATAGAAGTAAAGTCTGATGCTGTAAACAGCAATATTGCATAGGAACCTACAGTGTTAGGTTCATGAATCAAGGCAAATTTGCACTGGTCAAATAGGAGATGGCAAGAGGGAACATCCACATTTTAGGAATCAGTGAACTAAAATGAACTGGAATGGGTGCATTTAAATCAGAAGACCATTATATCTCCTACTGTAGGCAAGAATCCCTTAGAAAGAATGGAGTAGCCATCACAGTCAACAAAAGAGTCTCTGAAATGCAGTACTTGGATGGAATCTCAAAAACGACAGAATGATCTCTGTTCATTTCCACGGCAAACCATTCAATATCACAGTAATCAAGTCTATGCCCAACCAGTAACACTGAAGAAGCTGAAGTTGAACGGTTCTAAGAAGACCTACAAGACCTAGAAATAATACTCAAAAAAGATGTCCTTTTCATTATAGTGGACTGCAATGCAAAAATAGGAAGTCAAAAAGCACCTGGAGTAACAGGCAAATTTAGCCTTGAGTACAGAATGAAGCAAGGCAATGGCAAATAGAGTTTTGCCAAGAGAACTCACTGGTTATAGCAAACACCCTCCTCCAACAACACAAGAGAAGACTCTACACATGGACATCACCAGATGGTCAATACCGAAATCAGATTGATTATACTCTTTCCAGTCAAAGATGGAGAAGCTCTATATAGTCAGCAAAAGCAAGAATGGGAGATGACTGTGGCTCAGATCATGAACTCCTTATTGCCAAATTCAGACTTAAATTGAAGAGTGTAGAGAAAACCACTAGACCATTCAGGTATGACCTAAATCAAATTCCTTACCATTATAAAGTGAAAGTGAGAAATAGATTCAAGGCATTAGATCTGATAGACAGAGTGCTTGAAGAACTATGGATGGAGGTTCATGACATTTTACAGGAGGCAGGGATCAAGACCATCCTCAAAAAAAGAAATTAAAAGAGGCAAAATGGTTGTCCAAGGAGGCCTTAAAAATCTCAAAAAAGAAAAAAAAAAGTGAAAGGCAAAGGAGAAAAGGAAAGATATATCCATCCGAATGCAGAGTTCCAAAGAATAGCAAGAAGAGACAAGAAAGCCTTCCTCAGTGATCAATACAAAGAAATAGAGGAAAACAAGAGAATGGGGAAGATTAGAGCTCTCCCCAAGAAAATTAGAGATACCAAGAGAATATTTCATGCAAATATGGGCTCAATAAAGGACAGAAATGGTATGACCTAACAGAAGCAGAAGATATTAAGAAGAGGTGGCAAGAATACACAGAAGAACTATACAAAAAAGATCTTCACGACCCAGATAACCACAATGGTATGATCACTCAACTAGAGCCAGACATCTGAGAACGTGAAGTCAAGTGAGCCTTAGGAAGCATCACTAGGAACAAAGCTAGTGGAGGTGATAGAACTCCAGATGAGCTATTTCAAATCCTAAAAGATGATGCTGTGAAAGTGCTGCACTCAACATGCCAGCAAATTTGGAAAACTCAGCAGTGGCCATAGTACTGGAAAAGGTCAGTTTTCATTCCAATCCAAAAGAAAGGCAATGCCAAAGAATGTTCAAACTACTGCACAATTACACTCATCTCACATGCTAGTAAAGTAATGCTCAAAATTCTCCAAGCCAGGTTTCAACAGTACATGAACTATGAACTTTCAGTTGTTCAAGCTGGATTTAGAAAAGGCAGAGGAACCAGAGATTAAATTGCCAACATCCCTTGTATCATGGAAAAAGCAAGAGAGTTCCAGAAAAACATCTATTTCTGCTTTATTGACTATGCCAAAGCCTTTAACTGTGTGGATCACAAAAAACTGGAAAATTCTTAAAGATATGGGAATACAAGACCACCTGACCTGCCTCCTGAGAAATCTATATGCAGATTAAGAAACAACAGTTAGAACTGAATATGGAACAACAGACTGGTTCCAAATTGGGAAAGGAGTACATCAAGGCTGTATATAGTCACCCTGCTTGTTTAACTTATATTCAGAGTACATTATGAGAAACGCTGGGCTGGATGAAGTACAAGCTGGAATCAAGATTGCCAGGAGAAATAACAATAACCCCAGATATGCAGATGACACCACCCTTATGGCAGAAAGTGAAGAACTAAAAAGCCTCTTGATGAAAGTGAAAAAGAAGAGTGGAAAAGCTGGCTTAAAACTCAACATTCAGAAAACTAAGATCATGGCATCTGGTCCAATCACTTCATGGTAAATAGATGGGAAGGAATGGAAACAGTGACAGACTTTATTTTGGGGGAGTCTCCAAATTCACTTCAGATGGTGCCTGCAGCCATGAAATCAAAAGACAAGTTTGGTCTTTGGAAGAAAAGTTATGACCAACCTAGACAGCATATTAAAAAACAGGGACATTACTTTCCCAGCAAAGGTCCATCAGGTCAAAGCTATCATTTTTCCAGTAGTCATGTATCGATATGAGAGTTAGGCTATAAAGAAAGCTGAGCACCAAAGAACTGATGCTTTTGAACTTGGTGTTGGAGAAGACTCTTGAGAGTCCCTTGGACTGCAAGGAGATCAACCAGTTCATCCTAAATGAAATTAGTCCTGAATACTCATTGGAAGGACTCATGCTGAAGTTGAAACTCCAATCCTTTGGCCACCTGATGCCAAAGAACTGACTCTTTTGAAAAGAACCTGATGCTAGGAAAGATTGAAGGCGGGAAGAGAAGGGGATGACAGAGGATGAGATAGTTGAATAACATCACCAACTCAATGGGCATGAGTTTGAGTATACTCCAGGAGTTGGTGATGTACAGGGAGGCCTGGCGTGCTGCAGTTCATGGGGTTGCAAAGAGTCAGACATGACTGAGCAACTGAACTGAACTTAACTGAACTCTCACAAAGGCTCTCCTGGTGGCTCAGCAGTAAAGAAGCACCTGCAAGGCAGGAGATGTGGGTTCGATCCCTGGGTTGGAAAGATCCCCTGGAGGAGGGCATAGCAACCCACTCCAGTATTCTTCCCTGGAAAATCCCATGGACAGAGGAGCCTGGTGGCTACAGTCCATGGGCTCACAAAAAGAACATGACTGAAATAACTGAGTATGCAGGTTCTCACACAGCTTACAGTTTAGTGGCAAGGGACAGTTAGTGATCTTTGTGTTAATCCTATAGTTGAAACTGAATTTCAACTAGACAGTGCAGGTGGTGTTGCCATGGAGATCCAGGCTGGTTTAGCTGTCCCTGTGGCCCCAGAAGGGCAGCAGGAGGACTTAAGAAGTAGGACGACACAAGAAGGTAGCAGACACACAGGAAGCCTATGAAGGGAGCTCCTCAACCAGGCAAGGCAGCATGGGCCTTGTTTAGCTGCCGAGTGATAAAAAGAGGTCAGAAATCTAGGGCCTGATCCCTGAGAGGGAGAGGGATGGACAAGGAGTCTAGATGGTACTGAGTCAGATCAGAGGGCTCTGGGGATCCAGAAAGGTTTTAAATATTTTCCAAGTGTGACAGGGTATTTTAAACAAGCCAATACCAATCTCATTTTCCTTATAAATGCACCTTGGCTGCAATGTGTTGCAAATCTTGCATGTGATTTTCTTAGACCTGTTGGGCTACTATCACAAAATGCCACTTCCTGAATGAGTAAATAAGTTCCAGAGACTGGAAAGTCCAGGGTGCAGACACAGTATCCAATGATGGACCCCTTCCTAGTTCACAGGTGGCTTCTCTTCTCCGTGTCCTCACAAGGAGGAAGAGGCCAGATCTCCGTGGGGTCTCTTTTATAATAACACTCATCCCACTCACAAGGGCTTCACCCTCATGACCTAATCACCTCCCCAACATCATCTTCCCATCATCACCCTGAGAAACAGAATCCCAACACACAGTCTTTGAGGGCAGACATTCAGTCTACACCAGTGGTGATTTACACTGGCCTCAAAGTGTAGTGTTTTCCTTCCGTTTCTTCAAGAGAGGAAACAAATAACACCTTTAAATTCACAGAACCAGTGACAGGCAGAGCTCTGATTCAAGTTCAGGGATGTATCATCCAAAGCATCTAATCTTTGATGAGAGAGGTCTCAATACTCTCTTAAACTGATCACTTATCTCCATGTTATCAGTCAACTTCAAGGGAAGATGGGGTTTATTTTTAATATGCTCTTAATCCACACTGTGTAGACAGACACAGGGCTCAGAGAAGAAAATGTAGCTCTGTTAAGTGTGAGCTCCAGGCTGGGCTAACTGACCTTTCAGAAGCCTCCTGGCAGGTACCTGGCAGCTCAGAAGCAGAAGCCCCCAATCTATGACTCCCAGTCAGCAATGAGGTGCTTACTCCCTGGATCATATATTTAAGTACAAACAAAAGTGAGCCAAACCTAAATTTCAGTGGAGCATCTCTAATGCTTCTAAAAGAAAAGACTACATTTCCTATTTTATTCTTGATATATCTTATCATATTTCCATTTAACATGGCTGTTTTGTGATAGTTCCCATAGAAAAAATATCAGTGAGTTTGTCACCAAAATTATGTGCCTTAGGCCACTTGGAAAGGCATTTAGTGCATGTTGTGTTGTGATGAACTTATCTCAACTTCTGAACACAATTACTGTGACACTGATGTATTCGAGACTATTGTGTCTGTATCACTGAAGAGTCACTTTAAAATACAAATTTCTCTTTAAAAGATTCTCAGGCAAAATGGGAAGTAAAGATCCTCAGGAAAATGAGAGCTAAGTGTCTAGAAAACAAGATTAGCCTTCCTCACGTAATCTTCAGTGAAGAGAACTGCGCTGTTATGGTGCTGACAGGTTTAGAGAATTCCACTTTTTCTTTGCCTTTACAAACTCAAGTATCACAGTCTCCACCAGGATTTCTGCTCTTTCCTTGTCTTATGATTCCATTGTATTTCTACTTTTGTGGGAAGTGACCTAATGTGACTGTAACTGGTAAAACCCAGCATCACTAATCTTGATCAAGGTTCAGGGGGAAATGCCCTATATTCTTTCCTGGAGCCATTAGATAAAATTCATCCTTATGATTAACCTCGGGTAATATTTTATCCAATTCTTCAGTGTACATAAGCATGAAAAGTAAAATATAATAGTCATTTAGAAGGCAAGTACATCACGGTGACATATTTTGCTGTTTGAATTATCCCATGGAATGGGTACTAATGGCTGGTGTAATGTGTCCAAACAGTTACAGGAAGATTTAGGAGCCAACATTAAAACTATTGCTGCTTTAGCAATCCACAGTTACTTTGAAAAGCAAGGTGCAGTCGATGCTTTTGTTAGGATTCATTTCCTGTAAGATAAAACCTCATTTCTTATTTTAGAATATTTATTTAAGATCAATATGAAAAACCAAAAGTGAAAGTATTAGTCTCTCAGTCGTGTTAGACTCTTTGCGACCCCATGGACTGTAGCCCACCAGGCTCCTCTGTCCATGGAATTCTCCAGACCAGAATACTGGAATGGGTAGCCATTCCCATCTCCAGGGGATCTTCCTGACCCAGGGATTGAACGAGGGACTCCTGCATTGCAGCCTGATTCTTTACCTTCTGAGACACCAGAGAAGCCCAAGAAAAACCAAATGTCGTACGTAATACTCAAACTTTTTTAATAGAAAAGCACTGCCCACCTACAGACTAAAAAGTATATACTATATAGTACATAGTCTCCAAGCATGGTGTGTCAATAAATTATTTTAATCAGTTGCAGTTAAAAGAACATTGTCAGATAAATAATTTTCTGAATTTCCTATATCATTCCCTAATCATTAATAAAATTTATCCTTAAACATGATATAGATTTAATTATTTATCATATTTGTCAACTCAAGTTTGGATTTAATTTGTCTATGTAAATGAAAAAAATACACTTGGTCTTTCTCTTTAGCACGTCCAACTGGGTAAAGCAGTTTCACTCTTCTCTGATAAATTCATAGTAAACATCATGGCCCCACACAGGGATAAAGCCCATATTATAAAAACACATGCATAAATATTTATGTTCTGCTTCATCACATGGAAGGCCGAAAAGATCATAATTCTTTCACTAATGAAAATAACGTGAATGCACTTTCTAGGATAATCCCACTAACTTGGGCGTGTTCGTCATATAATTCAGATACCACTGCTCCTGAATTAGAAGCGTTAGAATTCAGGAACACCACGCTGATGCTGGAGGACATTATGGAACTATCAGGTGTGGTTGGTTACTTTGGATCAGATACTGCCACACTAGACACCTGAAGATGACTGTTGCCAAGTCCAGCTTGAGATTCCACTCACAGCAAGGAAGCCTCAGGAAGCTCCTGACATTGCCACAGAAACCTGATGCACAGAGCAGTACTGGTTACACAGTCCTCAGGAGAAAGATCTGAAGAGTCACCATTGCAGTACCAAGTATTGCACATGGATACCCGGCAATGCAGTGCAGTTACGGTCATCTCCCTGCTGGTCTAGAAAGACCTCTGAAAGGTAGCTCTGGGAGAAGAGAGAGGTAAGCGGATCTCCTTGCTCTGTCCCCTTCCAAAGTTACACTTAGCGATGATCATGCTATACTTTTAGATATCTGGACTCCTACCTTTATATTTAAAAAATAATAATAATTTGTTTATGGCTGTTAAACACAAAGCAAACTCTTAACCTCAGGCAGGTAGATTAAGAGTGGACCCAGAGAGATTTCTGGCTTCAGGACTACTGATTCCACAATCCGCCCTTCCCCACAACAATCTAGGTCTTGACTCTGTGCCAGGTTGTCAGGTTCAACTCCCTCTCTATCAGGCTGGGATCACCAATGAGAAAACTCAAAGTGCTCTTTCCTGTCTACTAGTCTCTGTGGCTATTTCCTTAAAAGCAAGAAGAAATAGGATCTTGATTGCTTTTTTCCACAGGTAGTTCCTTGCCCTTTTGCAAAGTTTCCCAGTTCTTTCCCAGTAAATCTTGAGTTGCTATATTCCAAGGAATGAAACAGTCAGTAACCTCTGCCAACACCCAAAGTTTGCTTCTTTGGGTTAACTGATTATAGCTATTGCAACAACAATAAAATTACTTTTAAATAAAGTGACATTATTTTAATTTTTTTCAATTAAATACTAGGAGAAAAGCAAATATTTCTTTCAGAAAATCTACTCCTATTCTTTTATCACCTGTGTTTTGCCAAGAATATTTCACAAGAAACTCTTCCCTAAATAATTCTACATTCATACTCTTTGGTTTTCCTTAAATAAACACATTGACCACAACTGAAACTGTCAGGGAGAATCACTGAACTCAATTTAAAAATTAGCATGAGTTTCCAAAATAAATGCCAACATTTAAAATATGAAAATGTCTATAACTTGGCCCCACATTTGTAATCTTATACAGAAAAACAGTTTCTTTAAATCCTATTTTAGTCTAAGTCTAATATTGTCTACCTTCACCATGGCTGAGGACATTTTCATAGTTCAGTCAATGAAAACAAAATCAAACCATTCAGGCAAAAAAAATTTGAAAAATGGTACTGACAGATATAATCATATTAAAATTTTAAGACTATGACTTTTCTTTTCCATGTAAGTTTAGTTTAGAATAGATGTTTCTCAAAATCTTTTCAAAGAATAAACAAACCTGAAATACTCAGACTACGAGGAGGTAAAATAATTTCAATATTTACTAAAAATAAGTATGAATTATTTTTTTTTAAGTTTATCATTACACATGTTTCACCAATCCTTTCCTAGGATAGCAGGATGGTCTCCTGAAGGTGGGGTCAGAATTCCTTCAGGATCTGTTTCTTACAGGGTAAGCTTTCATAGCCCTCTTAGCTCCCAGCAGTTCATTTAGGAGAGTCATATTTTCCTTTTAAACCAAAAAATTACAGAAGACCTAAAATTACAGGAAAAGTAGGCTCAACTGTCCTGCATTCATCCCCCTGAGTGGAATTTCCTTCATTGATTCTGGGGTCCCTGTATTTCCCTCTTTCCAAAGCATCGGTGGAAGTTTTCAGTGAATCACAGTCATTTTCAGGTACAATCCTTCTGAAAAAAAATGGAGCAAGGCTAGATTCTCACAAATTCAGTCTCTCATGAGGCTCCTTGATAAATTTATTTTCCTTTGTATATTGAGAATAACTGGTAATTTTATTTCTAAAAATGTTTCTAAAATTTGTTCTACTTTAAAATAATGCCTATGAAAATTTTATATAGGCAATGGAGAGCTAATAAACTGCTTCCAGCATGAGGATAACAGAATCAGTATTATAATTTACAAAGAGGTGTGTTCACAGCAGTCTGCCAAATGGTCTGCCACCTGGACCCACAACAACCAGTACTGATGTCATTTGTAATAGTCTACAGGTCAGGACCTGAACCAAGACATAGACTATGAATGGAGAGAACAGAGGAGAAATTCAAGAGAGATTTCTGAAGTAGAAGTACCAGAACCTGGTGACTGATAGGTCACTTTATTTAAGAGCTGTCTTACTGTTGTCAGAGCTGTAATCCGCCCACAGGAGCAAACTGCTGCCAGAGGTTGCTGACTGCCCACTCTTTGGTATCCAGAGCAAGTTGACATTTTCTGGGAAAGAGCTGGGACACTCTGCAAAAGATCAAGGAGCTGGAAAGAAACAATCAAGATTCTATTTCCTCTTCCTTTAGAGGAAATCCCCAGAGATTAGTAGGCAGGACCCATCACTGAGATTTCCTCTTGGGAGATCCCAGACTGAAAGTCAGAGAGTTGAAACTAGCAAGGAGGCATAAGATCAAGGGTGAAGGGACACAGTTGTCAAAGGATAACTCCCAGTTTTCTATTTGGAGAGCCTGATAGGAGAGCCTGACATTAAGCCAGAGAGAAAATGCAAGACAAGGAACAGAGAGAAGGCAATAATAACTGGAAAAATCAAGGAGGACACAAAACTATGTGGGCTGAAGAGATAAGATAGGACTGGAAACAATGATACTCGAGCTAGCAGAAAGTGTGATATTTAAAACCTTGGGGCTGACGAAATCACCCTGAAAGGGTTATGGAGACATGTGGCAGCTTGAAAGGAATCTGAGCTAATCCTAGCATGTGGAGATAGCTGAGCACCTTTGAAGTAAAACAGTGTGGACAGGTCTATTAAGGGTCTGTCAGTAAAGAGGAAACAAGAGAATACAGGCAAAGCACACATTCTGAGGGAATGCCACATTAGGAGAGGCAGTTCTTAGTCCTGCAAGACATCTGTTCCTTAGACCATCCTCAGACCTGGCTCTTTGAACTTGGACCACCCAGGCTTGATAAATAAACGTGATGAGGCAGAAGAGAGGGACTAAAAGGAGGAACTGGAGGGTTTGAGGGGCTGTATTCTTCACGTGGTCAAAGAGCAAAGACAAGGCACCAGCCAAGTGGAAAAGATGGGCCTGAGAAGAGCACAGCCAAGCGTGACCTCCGAGGAGTGAAGTCTCAGTGAACGCAGTCCACTGCTTGGCCCTCAGGGAGAACGGAAAAGCTGAGGAGAGATGAAATGAGTGGATGTGAAGAAACCAAGGAACTGAATATTGGAATGTGAGTTGCTCAAGAACAGAAACACTGAAATCTTGTAGCTACTTCAGAGTTAAAGTGAGGGATGAAAAATGTGAATCGGGTTATGGGAGCCACGTGGCTACTGAATACTTGAAATGCAGCCAGTCCAAATTGAGATGTGCTGTAACTGTACAATACACACCAGATGCTGAAGACTTAGTATGATACAAGGAGAAGGAAATGAAGAAACCCCACTCCAGTACTACTGCCTGGAGAATCCCATGGATGGAGGAGCCTGGTGGGCTACAATCCATGGGGTCGCAAAGAGTCTGACACGACTGAGAGACTTCATTTCACTTCAGTATGATACAAAGGCCGTAAAATAAGCGTCTGATTAATAACTTTTTACAGATTTCAGGTTGAAGTGAGAATATTTTAGATGTGTTGAATAAAGTAAAATATATTATTAAAATTAATTTCACATACTTTTGCTTTTTTAATAAGACGGCTATGAGAAAAATCTAAAATTATCCTTGTGGCTTACATTATATTTCTAAGGACAAGGGTTGATATAGAATTTTAATGACTTCAAGTAATCATTTTATTGTTTATTCTCACTGAGTGCTGATATGTGAAAAAGCCAGGGTTAGTTTATTTACATAGTTTTGATATGTAGCCTTATAATTTATTAAGAAAATAAAAAGTTATTAAAAGTAGACGAGGGCTGGCTAGGACAGCATGTTGGGGATAAATTTCAGGCCCACTCTGTCCCAGATTCGGGGTTTGGATTGGTGTAGTAGTATAAAATCAGAGAGTGAAACTATAATTAACATTATTGTACCGATTCCTGTTCCTGCTTCTCCATCCTCAAATAAGTTCCTACTTCGATTATTTCTTACCTAGGAAGAGGATGTTAACCTGGGTCATACAACATGTTACAGATAATTTTAATATTGATATATCCATTAAAAAAACTAAATTTTTCAATACTATATATTACTAAGTATACAGCCTCTAATTAACCTGATGCAATAGAATTCCCATGCGCCTGATTTGTAATATGAGCTGATTTTTTAAGTTTGCTATCTCCAATACAACCAGTGTTTTAAAACAACTCCTACAATTACTGTGCTGTGCTGTGTTTAGTCACTCAGTTGTGTCTGAATCTTCGCAACCCCATGGACTGCAGCCCGCCAGGCTCCTCTGTGCATGAGGATTCTCCAGGCAAGAACACTGGAGTGTGTTGCCATGCCCTCCTCCAAGGGATCTTCCTAACCCAGGGGTTGAACCCTGGGATCAAATCCACATTGCAGACAGATTCTTTACCATCTGAGCCACCCAAGTCACAAAGGATAGTAATTGTTCCTTTTTTTAACTGCACAAACTTGTTTTTTTGTTGCGTATCTTTTCCCATTTTAGAAACAAAAGTATAGTTTGTAAAAATAATAATTTCACAGATTATTTTCTTAGAAGAAGTCACTTTAAAAAAAAACTTTTAGACATAATTACTCTTTAGAGACAAATATTTACAAAAATAAGACATGGAAAAAATCTAAAGTAACATATAGCGTGACTTTGAGAGCAGGTCAAGAAGGACCCGTGGCCACAGAGAAAACAATAATAATGAAATAATATGCAGTTAAGGAAAAGCTGGGTCAGTTCAGTTCAGTTCAGTCGCTCAGTCGTGTCCGACTCTTTGCGACCCCATGAATCACAGCACGCCAGGCCTCCCTATCCATCACCATCTCCCGGAGTTCACTCAGACTCACGTCCATCGAGTCCATGATGCCATCCAGCCATCTCATCCTCGGTCGTCCCCTTCTCCTCCTGCCTCCAATCCCTCCCAGCATCAGAGTCTTTTCCAATGAGTCAACTCTTC
>SJYX01024887.1:27788-113172 GCA_006410675.1 Oreotragus oreotragus
CAATGTTGTATAAAGTATCTCAGACATATGAACTCAATGCCATCACTGGGAGGTATCATGTTGGTGAGGATACCGAAGGATGATGAAGGGGAGAGAGGGGTGTGTATCATAGGGGAGCCAGGCAACTCATCAAGAGCTCTCATGATTCTCTAGGGGGCTTTTAAGAAAGAGTTAACATGGTATGAATCACCTGGGGAATCTGGTTAAAATGCAGATTTAGACTGAGTGAGTCTGAAGTTGGGCACTGGATCCCAAAATTCTAAGTTTCCAGTGATGCTCAGGTTATTGGTTGGAAGACCACCCTTTGACTAGCAAGGCACCTCCTGATAATGCCTTATCTAGGGGTAAGAAGTTTACTGAAACATACTCTTATAATACAATCTATAATCACACTTTCTGGTATTTACCCAAAGGAGCTGAAAACTTGTATCTACATAGATCTTTGCACACAGATCTTCATAGTACCTTTATTCATAAATTCCAAATCTGGGAAGCAACTAAGATGCCTTTCACTAGGTGAACGAATAAATAAACTGTGGTCCATCCTGGCAGTGGAATATTATTCAGTGTGAAAAAGAAGTGGGCTATCAAGCTAAGATGTGGAGGCATTTTAAATACATAACATTAAATGAAAGAAGCCAATCTGAGAAGGTAACATGCTGTATGATTCCAGCTATATGACACTCTGGGAAAATGCAAACCTAAGAAGTCAGTAAAAAGTTCAGTGGTTGTCAGGAGTAGGGAGGGAATAAGGATGAACAGGCAGAGCACAGAGGGTTTTTAAATCAGTGAAAATACTCTGTATAGTATTACAATGATGGACATATGCTATTATAAATTTTGCCTAAACCCATAAAGTGTACAACACCAAAAGTGAACCCTAAAGTAAACTATGGACTTTGGGTGACTATTATGTGTCAATTGGATTCAGTCATCCTTAGCAAAAAAAAAAAAAAAATTACCAGTCTGATGAATGAGGTTAATAATGGGAGATGCTGTACATGCGAGGGGGCAGGATGTGTATGGGGAATATATCTATCTACTTCCTCTCAATTTTACTACATACCCCCAAAATACTCTTTTTAAAAAATAAAGTACTTTTTCAAAAAGAGTTTATTAAAGGCTACTGTAACCCACAGAGGCAGAACCAAAACTGGCTCAGGCAGAACCAAAACTGGCTCAGAATAAAAGTTTAGGTTATAAAGATTGAAGGTGGGAGGAAAAGGGGATGACAGAGGATGAAATGGTTGGATGGCATCACCAACTCAATGGATAGGAGTTTGAGTAAACTCCAGGAGTTGATCATGGACAGAGAGGCCTGGTGTCCTGCAGTCCCTGGGGTCACAAAAAGTCAGATACCACTGAGAGACTAAACTGAACTGAACGAATTCTGACCAGCTGGCATGCTACCTGAGGGCAAAAGAAAGACAAAGTGCAGAGAAAAGGGGAAAGTGACAAATAATGATCATGACTCATTGTGTCATGAAATGAGGACCCATTGGTCTTTCCTGGTATTATTTCATGCCAGTTTATTTTTTGATTCCACCCTATGCCTAAGGTGGGTCATTGACAGGTAACTTTACATTCAGTCCCTGAGTTTAAAGGTATCAAATAGTGATTGTGGCTAAAACACTAGAAATCAAAAAACATAAAATATACTCTCAAATTTTACAAACAGAAATTATAGGTTCAATTTTACCTGATCTTTAATAGAATTATATACTGGGAAGCAATCATTATAAATTATGAGGAACAACAAAGTCGGTGTAATCTAATTCACTTTTATAATAGAATGAAGCCCCCAGAGGGGCTTGACTGATGGATATAAATTTAGTAATTCTTACATAACCATTCCCAATGGTTACGTTTCTGTATCATATACTAGTCTCCACAAAAATGGGAAAACAAGTTTACTCCAGAACATCCCAAGGGTCAGATTAACTTTATAAAATGTTGAGTGAAGCAAAGATGGATCTATATACAATATGTATGTGGTCTATTCTGGACTGTATCAACATAATAATTGTGGAAAGAGTTGGACACGACTGAGCGACTGAACTGAACTGAATCCTTAGGTTATTAATTTTATTTTTTATTGTTACCACTGAGAATTTTACTTCAAATCCCTAGCAACAAAAAGGCATCCTGAAACAAAACAGAAAAATATTCACAGAAGAAATTTAGAGGAAAAGGACCATTAATGTTTCCTTGTGTTGATTTTGAGAATACCTTTCTCATGATCTAATTACTGAATGGTGTTCAAAACATCTGAGATGATCACTGTTTATGTTTTCTCTTACTTTTAATTATAGAAAATATCATATGCATACAAAAAAATGTAGTGAATTTCCATCTTCCATTACTCAGCTGCAATAATTACAGAACTTCTGTCTTTCTTACATCTATACCTTGATTGATTTCCTACTTTCCACTCATAATATCAACAATAATAATGATAATGACAATCACTTTATGGGTATGAATAAGGACTATTCATATTCATATTATTATTATAGGTCTAATTTGGGCATAAGATACACAATAAGGCACTGGAATCTTAGCAGTAAGATTTGACAAATGAACACAGCTATGCAACCCAGACCCAACATGATACAGAACACTCCATTTGCCAACAAAATGTTCTTATTTCCTTGCCCCCACCACCAAGGACATTGTTCTAAAATTTTTCTGATTAAATTAGTTTTACTTGTTCTAGAATTCCATATAAATGAAGCATAATTTTTTTCAAAATTATTTCACACTAGGTTCTTTCATTCAAAGGGTGCTCAAGATAATGACTCATTCAGTTCAGTTCAGTCGCTTAGTTGTGTCTAACTCTTTGCAACCCCATGAACCGCAGCACACCAGGCTTCCCTGTCCATCACCAACTCCGGGAGTCCACCCAAACCCATGTCCATTGAGTCAGTGATGCCACCCAACCATTTCATCCTCTGTCGTCCCCTCCTCCTTCTGCCCTCAATCTTTCCCAGCACCAGGATCTTTTCCAATGAGTCAGCTCTTCGCATCAGGTGGCCAAAGTACTGGAGTTCCAGCTTCAACATCAGTCCTTCCAATGAACACCCAGGATTGATCTCCTTTCAGATGGATCTCCTTATAGTCCAAGGGACTCTCAAGAGTCTTCTCCAACACCACAGTTCAAAAGCATCAATTCTTCAGCACTCAGCTTTCTTTATAGTCCAACTGTCACAACCATACATGACCTCCCTCAATCTTTCCCAGCACCAGGATCTTTTCCAATGAGTCAGCTCTTCGCATCAGGTGGCCAAAGTACTGGAGTTCCAGCTTCAACATCAGTCCTTCCAATGAACACCCAGGATTGATCTCCTTTCAGATGGATCTCCTTATAGTCCAAGGGACTCTCAAGAGTCTTCTCCAACACCACAGTTCAAAAGCATCAATTCTTCAGCACTCAGCTTTCTTTATAGTCCAACTGTCACAACCATACATGACCGCTGGAAAAACCATAGCCTTGACTAGACAGACCTTTGTTGACAAAGTAACATCTCTGCTTTTTAATATGCTGTCTAAGTTGGTCATAACTTTCCTTCCAAAGAGTAAGCATCTTTTAATTTCATGGCTGCAATCACCATTTGCAGTGATTTTGGAGCCCCAAAAAATAAAGTCAGCCACTGTTTCCACTGTTTCCCCATCTACTTCCCATGGAGTGATGGGACTGGATGCCACGATCTTCGTTTTCTGAATGTTGAGCTTTAAGCCAACTTTTTCACTCTCCTCTTTTGCTTTCATCAAGAGGCTCTTTAGTTCTTCTTCACTTTTTGCCATAAGGGTGGTGTCATCTGCATATCTGAGGTTATTGATATTTCTCCTGGCAATCTTGATTCCAGCTTGTGCTTCATCCAGCCCAGAGTTTCTTATGATGTACTCTGCATGTAAGTTAAATAAGCAGGGTGACAATAGACAGTCTTGACGTACTCCTTCTCCTATTTGGAACCAGTCTGTTGTTCTATGTCCAGTTCTAACTGTTGCTTCCTGACCTGCATACAGGTTTCTCAAGAAGCAGCTCAGGTGGTCCGGTATTCTCATCTCTTTTAGAATTTTCCACAGTAATGACTCATACTGTTCCATTTATCAGTAGTTCATTTTTAATAAGTAGAATCTTATCATACAAACATACTAAAAAATTTTTTATCCATTCTCCTAACAACAAATAATTTCCTAATTACTCCTTTAATTTCCTCTTTGACTCATGAGTTATTCTGAAATGTATTCCTTTTAAAATAACCAGATAGTTAGGCTTTTTTTTACTTTAAGATATCAGACTGTTAATGATTTCTAATCTAATTCTATCACAGCCAAAGAATATACCCTGGAAGGTTTCAATTTTTGAGAAATAAAAATGTATTAGGGCAATTTTTAGGGCTCAGCATATATATATATACCCACACACACACACATACACACACACCTATATGATTAATAAACATGATTAGTAGCATCAATTAGGCCAATATGAGTAATAGTATAATTCACATCCTATATATCATTATGGAATTTTTTTGTCTCCTTGTTCTACTGAAATATGAGGTTGGAGTTCCCAACAATAGCTGTGGATTTATCTATTTGTACTTCATCTTGTTCATTTTTCCTTCATGTATTTTGAATCTCTGTTATTAGTATCTGTTATATGTTTTCCTGATACATCAATAATTTTATCAGTATCACTCTTTACCTTTGGCAAAACTTATTGTTTAGAAGTGTTTTTCTCCCACATTTAATACAATCACTCTGGATATCTTATTACTAGATTCTGCATGGCATTTTTTCTTTTAAATTCTAATTTTAACCTGTTTGTGTTTTTATAATTAAAGTATGTCTCTTATAGACAATGTATAGTTGGGTCTTGCTTCTTTAATCAGTCAGAAAATTGTTGCCTTTTAACTGGAATATTTAATCATTTACTTTTAATATAATTATTATTATGATTTGATTTAGATTTGCCACTTTACTATTTGTTTTCTTTTGATCTTATTTGATTTCTGCGCCTCAGTTCCTCATTTTCTGGCTTCTTTTATGACAATTACATTATTTTTTAGTATTTCATTTTGATTTCTACATTGGCTTTTCAGTGCATCTTTGCATTTTTAAAAGTAGTTGCTCTAGAGTTTACACTATGCATCTTTAAATGAACACAATCTAGTGTTAATATTGTACTACTTCATATAAAATAAAGGAAGCTTGCTATAGTAGTTATATTTACATTTGCTCTTTGTGTTTTCCTTGTTAAATATGCTACAACTATCCACATTATAAATGCCTCAATATATTACAATTATTGCTTTGTCTAAGAATATAAAATATGGGTGAGCATTTACAGATTTTTACTTTTTAAAAAATACTTAATTACATATTTATAGTTCTGGTGATTGCCATTCTTTCCTAGAGCCAAGTTCTATCTGTTGTTTAATTTTCCTCTAGCCTAACAAGCTTCTATTAGCATTTCTCATAGTGTAGGTTTGTTTCATTTTGTCTTTGGAAAGTAGATACTCCTCCAGTTTCTGCTTGATTTTGGCAGCGCACACAGTGACTTCAAATAGTTGGAGGTTTTGAGGGAGTAAGGGAATGAGACAGATTGTATAATTGTTATCTGCAGCTGGCTTAGCCCATAGTTACCAGAAGCCAAAACCCCCAATGTTTATATTGTAACACACTAAATGGTGGCCTTACTCATTCATTAAAGAAATCCCTATTAGAAATAAAAAAATGTGCTATACATTATCAAAGGCAAAGCTTATTCAAAGAATTCCAACTGATTTAATATCCTTAGAAGATTGGCCATGCTGGAGAGCAATCTATGGGAAAACAGATACACAGGCATTTTTGTCTCCGATGAAGAGCTGCTGATGGGATTTAAGCAAAACAGAAACATAAGCCGATATGAATTTTTTAAAGACTAACAGTATGGATAAAGGAATTTATAGGGTAAAACCTATGGGTAAAAAGATAAGCAGGAATAGAATTCATACGCGTTTTGGAGAGGATAAGAGGAAATCAGAGAAGTAGGAGGTAGAATCTGGGGACTGATTTGGGTATCAAAAGCAAAAGTGATCTGATAACAGGTACTGATCCCAAAGTGATCATTAAAGTTAACAGGTTCTGAGTATTTGTTCCTTCTAAGCTTTACTGTTTAAACTGTCTGAACATGCTAGTACATTTCCTTGACCTATATAACAAGAGCTCCTATCATTCGCTGGGTACAGAGGATATTGAGCAAATAGGAACACAGATACATCATATGATCAGAAGCGCAGTATCTTAGACTTAGGGAATTACCTCCCGGAGTAGTGGTTCTTAATCAAAGCTGCACATAAAAGACAAGGGAGTATTTTAAGGAACACTGATATTCAATCCCCACCCCTAGAGTTTCTGATGTAATTGGTCTGGGGTTCATGCTGAATGTTTGGATTTTTAAATCAGTGGTTCTTAAGCTTCACTGTCCATCAGATTCACCTCTGAGATTTGTTCAAGACTGCTGGGCCCCACTCCAGGAGTTTCTGATTTAGTAGACTTCTGGAGGTGGGCTGAGAGCATCTACTTCTAAGAAAAATCTTTTCTAAGATTTCAGGTGATGCTGTTGCTGTTGGTCTGGGGACTCTGCTTTGAAATCCACTGTCCTAGAGAGACTTAAAAGTCTCAACAGAGTTAAAATTAAATAATGCTATAGTTACTGTCTTATTAGAGATAAAAGTTGCTTTGGTCAATATGAAAATAGTAGGATCAGTTTTGAATTAACTTGTAAAAGTTTAAGTGATATAGCCATAAATACAAAAAATAAAAAATAAAGACCCAATAAAGATATAGAAGGATCAACTAAAATAATACATTCAAGAGACTATAATTAACAAGAAGCTTAAAATAAGCTATTCTGGCGATTAAGAGTAAGCTGAGTAAACTTTCTTTAAAGGAATGTCTATGAGTGAGGATTCAAGGTGAAATTTACTTTGAGATGTTGATGAACTATTTTAGACAAATGTAAGAAACAATTCTTCTCAAAGATGGTGATGAAAAAAGCTTATCAAGGTTGTTTCTGAGACAAAGTATTAATGTATCTTAATTTCAAAATGATTTGAATATAGGCTTTCTCAGACTCTGTGCTTGTGACATCTGTAGTTTCCACCTGTACTTCTGTCCACAACGTGTTCTTTCATTCTATCTAGATGAATTTAGGAGCTCGGATTATACATGGAAAAGAAGTGAAAAGGCACAAGCTTGAAAGATTAATTCAAAATTAAGAAACTCGTGCCATATTTTCTGCCAATCAATAATCTCAAAGGGATTTTCATTTTCCAGGATGACTTTTGCTTAAACTAGTTTATAGATATTCCGAATGCAGAATTATTAATGTCTTCTTAGATATGATCATTTTTAAACATGACAATGTTATGTGACTTTCTCTCAAAATAAATGTTATTTTACTAAACAATACATTACTGTAGGAAAAATAAAGTACACTGTAATTGTTCGTGTACGCTGTCAACTCTAAAGGACCTATTCAACGCAAATGGCAAGTGATGTTATCTGTAGTATTTTACAGTGTTCGTTCAGAAAAGAGACATTTCCTGTTATTTCCTTTGCAGCTTATCTGTATCCTAAAACATAACAACTATGGATGAAATCACTCCAATTCTAAAACAACTATGTATTTGTGTGCATGCCATTTTGTTATATTAAAATTCCTAAAATATCTTGTTTTTCTTTAAAACAAAACCTCAAAAATAACGTGTGAAAAAATGAATGGTTAAATATATTCTGTCATGAATTTAAGGTTGTATTTAAACATAAACAGCCACTTGACTATTTGACTGACTACAAATAATGATCACTGACAAAGTAATTCAGCTATATGTGACACTTATTCACATGTTTTTATTCTTTACTCTTTAGTCCTTCTTCATTATATTTTCTTAAGCTTATTATCCTGTTAATTGACTTAAACTTATATACTGTTGCACTACTACAAACTGACATAAAGTCTGTAGCAAAAAAGCAAGAAATTTAAAAAAAATTTTTTTATATTGGAGCATAGTTGATTAACAATGTTGTTTTAGTTTCAGGTGTACAGCAAAGTGATTCACTTGTACATATAAACGTTTCCTTCCTTTTTAAACTTTTTTTTCCCATTCAGGTTATTACGGAATATAGAACAGAGTTCCCCATATTCTACAGTAGGTCCTTGTTGATTATCTATTTTCAATACTGTATATTAGTATGCACATATCAACCCCAAACTCCCAATCTATCCCCTACCTTTTCCCCTACCCTTTTTAGTTTATAGATATTCCGAATGCAGAATTATTAATGTCTTCTTAGATATGATCATTTTTAAACATGACAATGTTATGTGACTTTCTCTCAAAATAAATGTTATTTTACTAAACAATACATTACTGTAGGAAAAATAAAGTACACTGTAATTGTTCGTGTACGCTGTCAACTCTAAAGGACCTATTCAACGCAAATGGCAAGTGATGTTATCTGTAGTATTTTACAGTGTTCGTTCAGAAAAGAGACATTTCCTGTTATTTCCTTTGCAGCTTATCTGTATCCTAAAACATAACAACTATGGATGAAATCACTCCAATTCTAAAACAACTATGTATTTGTGTGCATGCCATTTTGTTATATTAAAATTCCTAAAATATCTTGTTTTTCTTTAAAACAAAACCTCAAAAATAACGTGTGAAAAAATGAATGGTTAAATATATTCTGTCATGAATTTAAGGTTGTATTTAAACATAAACAGCCACTTGACTATTTGACTGACTACAAATAATGATCACTGACAAAGTAATTCAGCTATATGTGACACTTATTCACATGTTATTATTCTTTACTCTTTAGTCCTTCTTCATTATATTTTCTTAAGCTTATTATCCTGTTAATTGACTTAAACTTATATACTGTTGCACTACTACAAACTGACATAAAGTCTGTAGCAAAAAAGCAAGAAATTTAAAAAAAATTTTTTTATATTGGAGCATAGTTGATTAACAATGTTGTTTTAGTTTCAGGTGTACAGCAAAGTGATTCACTTGTACATATAAACGTTTCCTTCCTTTTTAAACTTTTTTTTCCCATTCAGGTTATTACGGAATATAGAACAGAGTTCCCCATATTCTACAGTAGGTCCTTGTTGATTATCTATTTTCAATACTGTATATTAGTATGCACATATCAACCCCAAACTCCCAATCTATCCCCTACCTTTTCCCCTACCCTTTCCCCCAGAGAAGGCAATGGCACCCCACTCCAGTACTCTTGCCTGGAAAATCCCATGGATGGAGGAGCCTGGTGGGCTGCAGTCCATGGGGTCTCTAAGAGTCGAAAACGACTGAGCGACTTCACTTTCACTTTTCACTTTCATGCACTGGAGATTAAAATGGCAACCCAGTCCAGTGTTCTTGCCTGGAGAATCCCAGGGATGGGGGAGGCTGGCGGGCTGCCATCTATGGGGTCGCACAGAGTCAGACACGACTGAAGCGACTTAGCAGCAGCAGCAGCACCCTTTCCCCTGGGAGAAGAACAGATAATAGATGGATAGATGAATGTGTATCTAAATGTGTGGCATACAGAGATAGATAAAAGACAAGTTATAGAAAAAAAGAAGATAAGAAGGAGGAAGGGAGGGAAAAGGAAAGATGAAAAGAAAGAAGGAATTTTCATTAATAATTTTGGGTTATAAAATCTTGGGACTGGATTCAAGAAATGCCATTTAAAAATTGCAGTCATCCTCGAGTATGTGAAGGAGATTGGTTCCAGGAAGCCGAAGGTCCCAAAATCCATGGATGCTCCAGACCCTTATATATTAAATAAAGGAACTTCGTATTTGCACACAGCCTACACACACCTTCCCATATACTTTAAGTCATCTCCACGTTAGTTACACAGTCCTCCCCTTGAACGATGTGGCAGTTGGGATGCCGGCCCGCTAAGCAGCCCTATAATTTTACTGTCGGCCCTTCCTGTCTGAGGGTCCTCCGCATGTGAGGCCCTGCCGCTTTAGACTCAACAAACTGTTGATCGTGTTGTATATGACTGTATATGTGAGAGTCTTATTTTATTTCTATTTTATCCTGAAAATTTGTCCATGAAAATTCCAGATTCACTGACAACACGATTCTAACAGATACATAATATTTCATTAAAGACTAACGCAGCAAAATTTGACCTTAGTTCCCACTCTGGTTACCGCTGAACTCTCTTACCCTTCCTCTGCACATTTTTCAAAACATTTTCTACACTCACTGTGTCTATCTCCTTGTTTCCTTCTGTCTTCTCAACCTACTGGAACAAGTCTTGTACTCTCAACTTTACACCAAAACGTTTCCATAGGTCAGCAGAGCGTTCCAGTGCACAATGCTCAGAGCCCACCTAACTTACTCTCCTGCCAGCCTTTGACTGCCAGTGGATACCTCTATCTTAATCCACTCTCTTCTCTTGACCTCTGTGGCAACCCCATCTCCTAGCTCTCTAACTCAGAGGCCACTCCCTGTGCTCCTCTGCAGGCTCCTCCTCCTCTTCTTGACTTTTTACCATAGTATCCACCTGCACTTGGTCGCAGACTTTTCCATTCACACGTAATACTTTTTCTGGAGGTGGTCACTTTCACCACCCAGTGTTTTAGTGATCCCACACTGATGACTCACAAATGTATATTTTCAGCCCAGGCTTCTCTTCTGGGATCTCATCTAGTATTCTCAGTAATATTCATCATTTCCACATGGATGAATCATGGGTAACCAAAATTCCATGGGTCCAACATGGAACTTGTAATCTTCCTGCATATACCAGGCCCTACTCAGCTTTCATATTTTGCTGTATGTGCCATCATCATCAATTCAATGGTAAAAGCCCAAACCTGAGATTTAGCTCTAAAACTTTCTTGTTGCTCATTATTATTTCCAAGAAAACACAAAGTTCTATAAACTTTAACTTTTTTGAATGAATCCAGCTATTTCCATTTCTGTTTCTACCATCACGGTTCAACTTATAGCCTATCTTGACTGAACTCTCATTATCGTATCCTGACTCTTATTTGCTCATAAACTCTTTCATTCCATTTTCAGCACTGTAGTAGGGCACTACAGATTTAAAAGCAGAAATCTAATGCTGTTATTGCATCACTGTGAATTCCTACGGGGCACTACAGGATCTGGCTGAGAACTAAGTTAAAGCTGTCAGCTGGAAAGGTGATAAATTCATGCAGTTCAGGCAAACTGCAGGTGTAACATCTGCATCGGTACAAGGGATTTTCTCTGCACATCGGCCGAGCTCAGAGAATACTGCAGGTAGGCTATCAGGCTAGTAAAAGTCAAGAGCTGATTTTCTTCCTTTGCTCCCCATACACCTCTTCTCTTTTCCTTTCCCTTTCCCTATCTTGACTTCAAAGTATCAAACTACTGCAGCTAGCAAGACAGGGGCTGAGGAGCAGCAACATAGAGCAACTCTCCACCCCTTTCCTGCCACTGGTAGTGAGACTGCAACAGGACCAGTAGTGGAGGAAGGCTGCAATTTTAACAAAGACAGGAACTCTTTTTCAGATATGATTATGAAACTGAATTAGAGAAATAAATTACAAAATTCCGATTGTTTCTATGTCAAGAAGAAATTAGAAGACTATTGTCTAACAATGATCAGAAAACTCGTTGACACTGGCTTAATTTTCATGCAACTGCCAGCAATAAGTTTAAGCAGGTACTAGTGAAAAAAATAATAGGGATTTCTAATTATACACTGTGAATCTTTCTTGTTCAGTGCACTAGTCTGGGTAAAGAAAATATGCAGAACTTTGTAATTTAATGACCAGTGAGAATGAGAAATCCAGGGCTTTGAGCATGAAATTCAAGCTCTTATCTTAAGAGCAATAGGACAACCTTGAGATAGGAGCCTTGAGACAGACAGCAAAGCAGAGAGACAGAGCAGCTCTGACCTTGGTGGAAGTGCAGCCACCACATGAGTCCAGAACTTCTCACCTACAGACTCATATTACATCAGAAAAAAACAGATCTCTGCCACTTTTTAAGTAGATTGAATAAATGTACCAGTATTCCCAGGACAGTTGAGATTTATGTCTATTGTTACAGTGTAATTATTATCAGAGCCCCTTTTCACTCTCAAAAAGATCTATTTTTTTGAATAAAATATAACATACATAAGAGAGATTCCCTGGTGGCTCAGAGGTTAAAGCGTCTGCCTCCAATGCGGGAGACCGGGGTTCGATCCCTGGGTCGGGAAGATCTCCTGGAGAAGGAAATGGCAATCCACTCCAGTATTCTTGCCTGAAGAATCCCATGGACGGAGAAGCCTAGTAGGTTACAGTCCACGGGGTCGCAAAGAGTCGGACACGACTGAGCGACTTCACCTTTCGCCTTTCAAGAGAGATTAAAAATAGATGAAAAAAACTGATGTAACTGCAAAGGAGAAATGGACAAACCCATCTGGAAGCACTAGTGCTCCTCCCGCAATAACTGATAGAACACGTAGACCAAAAATCAGAAGTGATACAGAACAAGTGAACAACACTGTCAACCAACCTGACTGAACTGACACATAGGAAATTCCACCCTACCACAAGAAATTACATATGCATTCTTTTCAAGTGCATATGGAGCATTTACCTGAGTAGATCACATGCTGAGCCAGAGAAACAAGGCTTAATAAATTTAAAAAGATTCAAGTCATAGTATGTTCTCTGTTCATAATGTAAATTAGATATAATAGAAGGAACTCTAAAACATCTGAAAATATTTGGAAATTATAAAACACAATTATAAATAACATGTGTCAAAGAAGAAATCAAAAGACAAATTAGAAAGTAACTTTCACTGTATGAAAATTAAAGCGCTACCCATTAAAATTTGTAGTAGATGGTTGACATAGTACTTAGATAATTATAGCACTAAAATTTTATATTATGAAAGACAAATCTCAAATCAAGGACATCTGTTACCTTAGAAAAAGAATTTTAAAGGCATTAAACCCAACCTAGATGGATGAAAATAATGAAGAATAGTTATCTATGGAATATAATACAAAAAATTGAGAGAAATCAATGAAATAAAAGGGTGGTTCTTTGAAACAATCAATGAAATTGATTAGCCTCTAGCCACCCCTGATCAGGAAAAAGAAAAGAAAACTGTAAGCTATTAATATCAGGAATGAATCCATCATGATAGACCATACATATTTAAAAAGGAAAAATATGACATGAAAAATGTTATGTCAGTGAATGTGTTACAATTTAAGTGAAATGAAACAAATCCTTGAAAGGTAAAAACTACCAAAACTCATTCAAAAAGAAATCAATAATCTGAATAGACCTACCTCTTCTAAAGAAATTGAATTTATAGTTTAAAATCTTACCACAAAGAACACTCAAGGTCCAGATGCTTCAACTGTGAATTCTACCAAACATTAAAGAAAGAAAAAAAAATACCAATTCTATACAAACTCTTGGGGTTATTCCAGCAGCAAAAAGTGAGTTTAACACCTAAAAACTAATCAGTGTTACTCACCACATTAAGCAGCTAAAAAAGAAAAGCCATATCGATCATCTCACGAGAGCTTTGTCCTCTTGTCATACTAAGATCTGAATATGAATGTTCGTAAAAGCTTAGTTTGTAACAGCCAAAAACTGGAACACAAATGTTCATTAGCAGGTGAAGGGACGAAGGAGTGGTGTCTCTGTCCACACCACAGAATACTAATCAGCAATGAAAGGAGTGAACTTTACATGTATTCAACAACATGGATGAATCTCAAAATAACCATGCTGAGATCAGACCTCAAAGAGTACATACTGCATGGTTTCCATTACGTGCATAGTATAGATATGCCATTTTTAGTATGTTACTTATATTTCAAAAAACCTATCAAAATAATAATGAATCAATCAACTAATAGATAGATGAATGGATAAATAAGTTTTTGTTTCAAATTACTTACTTTTAATTACATTCAACACATCACTGTACTAACGCTACAAGGAAGAAAATGATGAGTGAGTTTCAGTTCCTACATTCAAACTGGTTACAGTTAAACACAAGGACTAAGTAAGACAGGGGCAAATATAATTTTTATCAGAGTGTGATTTGGAGAAGAAGGTGGAGAATAATGATGGGAAGGAGGAGGAGGAACAAAGAAGAAAGACAATGAGAAGAAACAACTGTGCTTTTGTTAAGCAGAGAAATGAGACGTACTCGTTCAAGCATTTATGAATTGTTTATAATAGCCCAGGCCATATGCTCATCAGTGAGAAAATACCCCTAAGAAGTAAGCACACAAAGAGATAAACATTTATGTAGGTGACAAAACACAAACAAAACTTAAGATTTATATTTAAGTGCTCAGAGACAAAAGGAGGAAAGAATTCATTGATGGATTAGAAAGGAACATTTGACCATGACCATAGCAAAAGTATTTCAATGAACATCAAGACTGGAAAGAATTGTTCCTACCATGGAAATGGCATTAAAAAAATTCCCAGATATGAGACAGTTTATCTATTGTGATTGGAGAATGAAAATTCTTAAAGCAGTGTTGGCAAATAGGACACATAAAAGGAAAGTAACTGGAAATAAAGCTTGAAAGGTGGGGCGGTGATAATATTGTGAAAGAAACTGCCTCCCACAGGAAGCGGTTTGAAACCAATTACATAAGAACATGGATATTTTAAAACAGTAGCATGACCAACAACTGTTCTAATCAGTTGTGGGTTTAATAATAATTTAATTATTGTTTTAATAATTATTATTTAATAATAATTAATAAAATCAATTATTTAATAATTAAACCCAATAATTTGCTAATTATAATTATTACATTATCATGCTTATAAACTTTTTTAAAGTCAATCAAAATGTTCTCTATCATAACATCATATTCAATAACTGATTTTCCAATATTCGCTTGTGAGTGTGAAAGCAGGATATATATAATCACAATTGGTGAGAGGTGGAATTTCAAAAATACTTAATAAGCACAGAAAACTGTCAAAAAAGTGAATTATAAAATGTATATAATGGCAGAAAATTATGCATGTATATATAAACAGAAACAGAAGAATCATTGATATAAACAATGCAAGGTGTTTCAAATCATATGAAAAGTTCCAGAATGCATGAGGACAGGATGAATAGGTGGAATGAATACAAGAAAAGTTAACACATATGAAAATAAAGGTAAAAATGTCAATGTCTATAGGCAATAAGTTCTAGGAAAACATAAGGAGACAATATATCACTTTGCATAAGGTATTTGAAGACATGTGACTTATAATCTCACAGATATATCACACATAATACTTTGGCCATGGGATGCAAAGAGCCAAATCACTGAAGAAGACCCTGATGCTGGGCAAGACTGAAGGCAGGAGTAGAAGGGGACAACAGAGGACGAGATGGTTGGATGGCATCACCAACTCAACAGACATGAGTTTGAGCAAGCTCCAGGAGATGGTGAAGGACAGGGAAACCTGGAGTGCTACAGTTCATGGGGTCAGAAAGAGTTGGACACGACTAAGTCACTGAATAACATCAACAATCACACACAAACACACATAAGCAAACATGAACTCAGACTGAAAGATCCCAAAGTGTGCAAAGAAGTGATAAATAAATCACAATGGACATATTATTGCAAAATTCTAGTCACATCAACTCCATGAAAAGGCAAAAAGTATGAAAAGGCAAAAAGATATGACACTAAAAGATGAACTCCCCAGGTCAGTAAGTGCTCACTCTGCTACTGAAGAGTGGAGAAATGGCTCCAGACGGAGCTAAAGGAAAAACACCTACTGTGGATGTGACTGGTGATGGAAGTAAACTCCGATGCTGTAAAGAACAATGCTGCATAGAAACCTGAAATGTTAGGTCCATTAATCAAGGTAAACTGGATGTGGTCAAACAGGAGATGACAAGAGTGAACATCGACATTTTAGGAATCAGTGAACTAAAAAGAACCGAAATGGGTGAATTTAATTCAGATGATGATTATATCTACTACTGTGGGCAAGAATCCCTTAGAAGAAATGGAGTAAGCCTCACAGTCACCAAAGAGTCTGAAATGCACTACTTGGGTACAAACTCAAAAATGACAGAATGATCTCTGTTCATTTCCAAGGCAAAGCAGTCAATATCACAGTAATTCAATCTATGCCCAATGTCTACACATGGACATCACTAGATGGTCACTACTGAAATCAAACTAAGTATATTCTTTGCACCTGAAGATGGAGAAGCTCTATATAGTCAGCAAAAAGAAAACTGGGGGCTGTCTGTGGCTCAGATCATGAAATCCTTATTGCAAAATTCAGACTTAAATTGAAGAAAGAAGGGAAAACTACTAGACCATTCAGGTATGACCAAATCAAATCCCTTATGATTATACAGTGGAAGTGAGAAATAGATTCAAGGGATTAGATCTGATAGACGCAGTGCCTGAAGAACTATCGATGGAGGTTTGTGACACTGTACAGGAGGCAGCCATCAAGATCATCCCCAAGAAAAAGAAATCCAAAAAGGCAAAATGGCTGTCTGGGAGGCCTTAAAAATAGCTGAGAAAAGAAGAGAAGCTAAAGGCAAAGAAGAAAAGGAAAGATATATCCATCTGAATGCAGAGTTCCAAAGAATAGCAAGAGGAGATAAGAAAGCCTTCCTCAGTGATCAATGCAAAGAAATAGAGGAAAATAATAGAATGGGAAAGACTAGAGATCTCTTCAAGAAAATTCGAGATACCAAGGGAACATTTCATGCAAAGATGGGCTCAATAAAGGACAGAAATGGTATGACCTAACAGAAGAAGAAGACATTAAGAAGATGTGGCAAGAATACACAGAAGAACTATACAAAAAAGATCTTTATAACCCAGATAACCACAATGGTGTGATCACTCACCTAAAGCCAGACATCCTGGAATGTGAAGTCAAGTGGGCCTTAGGAAGCATCACTAGGAACAAAGCCAGTGGAGGTGATGGAACTCCAGATGAGCTATTTCAAATCCTAAAAGATGATGCTGTGAAAGTGCTGCACTCAATATGCCAGCAAATTTGGAAAACTCAGCAGTGGTCACAGGGCTGAAAAAGGTCAGTTTTTATTCCAATCCCAAAGAAAGGCAATGCCAAAGAATGTTCCAACTACAGCACAATTGCACTCATCTCACATGCTAGCAAAGTAGTGGTCAAAATTCTCCAAGACAGGCTTCAACAGTATGTGAACTGAGAAATTCCAGATGTTCAAGTTGGATTTAGAAAAGGCAGAGGAACCAGAGATCAAATTGCCAGCAACTGTTGGATCATTTAAAAAGCAATAGAGTTCCAGAAAAGCATCTACTTCTGCTTTATTGACTATGTCAAAGGCTTTGACTTGGTGGATTACAAAAAACTGGAAAATTCTTCAAGATATGGGAATACCAGACCACCTCATCTGCCTCCTCAGAAATCTGTATGCAAGTCAAGAAGCAACAGTTAGAACTGAACATGGAACAACAGACTGGTTCCAAATTGGGAAAGGATTATGTCAAGGCTATATATTGTCACCCTGCTTATTTAACTTATATACAGAGTACATTATATGAAATGCTGGGCTGGATGAAGCATAAGCTGGAATCAGGATTACTGGGAGAAATATCAGTAACCTTAGATATGCAGATGACACCACCCTTATGGCAGAAAGTGAAGAGGAACTAAAGAGCCTCTTGTTCAATGTTAAAGATCAGAGTGAAAAAGCTGGCTTAAAACTCAACATTCAAAAAGCGAAGCTCATGGCCTCTGGTCCCATCACTTCATGACAAACAGAAGAGGAAACAATGCAAACAGTGACAGACTTTATTTTCTTAGGCTCCAAAACCACTGTTGATGGTGACTGTAGCCATGAAATTAAAAGACACTTGCCCCTTGGAACAAAAGCTATGACCAATCTAGAGAGCATATTAAGAAGCAGAGACATTACTTTGCTGACAAGGGTCTGTCTAGTCAGAGCTATGGTTTTTCCAGTAGTCACGTATGGATGTGAGAGTTGGACTATATATAAAGAAAGCTGAGCACAAAATAAATGATTCTTTTGAACTGTGGTGCTGGAGAAGACTCTTGAGAGTCCCTTGGACTGCAAGGAGATCCAACCAGTCCATCCTAAAGGAAATCAGTCCTGAATATTCATTGGAAGGACTGAGGCTGAAGCTGAAGCTCCAATACTTTGGCCACCTGATGCAAAGAACTTAGACTCATTGGAAAAGACCCTGATGCTGGGAAAGACTGAAGGCGAGAAGAGAAGGGCATGCCAGAGGATGAGATGGTTGGATGGCATCACCAACTTGATGGACATGAGTCTGAGCAAGCTCCAGGAGTTGATGATGGACAGGGAAGCCTGGTGTGCTCAGTCCATGGGCTTGCAAAGAGTCAGACACAACTGAGTGACAAACTGAACTGAATTGAGTTACATCAAAGACAAAGAAAGCATTTTAAAATTTCACAACAATAAATGGCAGATCACCAGTCAAAACATCGAACAATATTCTTTAGGAGGCAGTAGGATATAGTGCTTGATATTCTAGATGCTAGAGCCTCAGGCCTTTGAATCCAGGGACTGGCCAACACTAGCTCTAGCTCTAAAATTAGACAAGATATGTAACTTCTCCACAGCTCAGTTTCCTTATTTATATAAATATCATAATAATAACTTCTATGTAATAAGATTATTAGAAGTACTAAATACACTAAAATACGTTAGTAGGCATTTTATAGCTATAAAAAATTATTATTCTCAGACTTCTTGGTAGCAATATTGGATGGAGGAGTACCACAGAAGAACATTTTCAAATTGCTTAAGAAACAATGGTGCTTGTTAGAATTTTGTATCTATTTTAACAATCATTTTAACACGTGAGTGGAAGAACAGAAAAAATATAATATAAAAAAAATCAAGATAAATATTTCAGACATGACATAATTTATACATTAATTTGTAACTATTATTCATGCTCCATCCAAAATTTAGTGAGGGATTATTAAATGTCAACTATTATTAAGTTCTTTATGCATATGTGCATGCTAAGTTGCTTCAGTTGTGTCCGACTCGTCTCATGTCTACTGCCTTGCTCAGTGGAGTCCTTACCATTAGTGCCTGGGAAGCCCCTCTTTATATATGTATTAACTAATATACTATTCATATTAGCCCCATGTGGAAAGAGAGATTCACCAAGGGTCACTCAGGGTAGACTGTCAGGCAGTCAAGGGTTACCTCCACAGTAAGCCTTCTGTGTAAGATCTGTAAATGTGAGGCAGGTCTTCAATATAAACCATCTGTTCCTGATTCCCTTTCTGAGTCTTTCTTCCATGAAAGTTTGTTTATAGACGTTATCTCTGAGAAATGGTCCCTGAGCGTGCTTTCAATGGAGGCAGAAACCTTTCTTTCTAAGGAGTTTTTAATTTTGGTTACCTGTGCTGTAGTGCTATCTTTCACACAAAAAGCAAATTTGTGGTTGAGTACAGTTATGGATAAAACCAAATACTTCCTAACAAAAGACTGCTACTAGCTGGCTAGCCCTCACAGGGAAATGTGTGCAAAGCACAGAGCTTTAAAAACTAATAAGGACCTATTATATAGCACCAGGAACTCTACTCAATACTCTGTAATGGCCTAAATGGAAAAAGAAAGTTCAAAAGAGTAAGTATAACTGATTCATTTTGTCATCCAGGAGAAACTAACACAGCATTGTAAATCAACTATGTTGTTGCTTAGTCGCTTAGTCATGTCCATCTTTTTGCAACACCATGAACTGTAGCCTGCCAGGTTTCTCTGTTCATGGGGTTTCCTAGGCAAGCATACTGGAGCGGGTTGCCATTTCCTTCTCCAGGGGATCTTCCTGACCTAGGGATCGAACTCAGGTCTCCTGCACTACAGGTAGATTCTTTACTGTTGAGATACCAGAAAAGTTTTTTTAAAAACACAGAATTTTTTGTTGTTGTTTTGGACAAAACATGCACACACGTTCTCTAGTATGTGAGTCATAGCAAGGAAGGACTAAAGAGAGAGGAAATCATATTAAAGTTAGAGACTCTGATATTCCACTGGTCATCCACATTACAGGCAGATTCTTTACTATCTGAGCCACCAGGGAAGCCCTAAGAAATAACAATGGCTGGTTAACTACTCAGAACTTTAAGGCTACAATCATGTAAGAAAATAGTTAAGGAAAAACAGGTTAAGAAAGAAAGCATGCAGATGCAAGCAGGGCCACAGTCATCTAATTCTAATTCTGGAGGCCTTGAGTGGAAGCTGGTCATATCTTGCAAATTCCACCTTGACACAAAGCTCACTGGTGGAAGTTCTTTCCATCCAAAGACCACCTGTCTCTAAAAAATTCTTAAGAGTTTCTCATTTTAAATGTCCTAAAGGTATGTTAATTCTGTTGTCAGTGAGTTAAACGCTGTGTCTTTTTTAGCTGGGACACACAAATGTAGGTTTTCACTTTCTCAAGTTTATCTATTGTAGCAGTCAAAACTACCTGACAGTTCCCTTCCATTGTGGGTCCTAGGTCTTTTTTTTTTTTTCTTTCATGGTATCTTTTCCAGATGACAAAGTCTCTGTTTCTTAGGGCATGTAGAAGCTACTTCGAGAATATGAAGGAAATGCAACTCATACCTGATGGTGATAAAACTAGTTATATGCAGGAAGCCCTTACAGAGTTTTGTCACATCTGGAGAAATACGCAACCTTAAACAAAGACCTGTGACGTGCTTTTATGATGAGAGTCAGTGAGTCCTCATTTGAGCTTAAAAATACCACTGACTTTCTCTGCTTTTCATGAGGATTGGAACTGACACAGATGATATGACTTCTGAGTAAACATCAAGGATGCACAAAGTCCTCCAGGAACTATCCCAGGACAATGAGTGCCTCCGTCCGTGGAAAGGGAGGTTGAAATTCTCCAGGTTGGAAACACAAAGTCACGCAACTTTTTGCTGCCATCAGAACACTACTGTCCTGCTATTCATTCCCAACTACGCCAATTGTCTAGCTGTATTTCACTGTGCACACTGTTCGTTGAACCCAGGATAGACAAGCAGGCGAACTGGAATAAAATGTGGAGAGCAGTAAGAAAGCAAACATTCTTTATTCACAGCAGCAAGGCAGACATGCTTTACTCTCTAATGGCTGACACAGCAGCAATGATGGCTATGCAACTCAACCCATCTCGATTGGACTGGACTGGACTCGACTCGACTCGACCCCCGCCCCCCGCCAAGAACAATACAGGGCAATTTTCTCAACAATGCTGATATAGCACAGTGTTCAGTTTGTCCTCCTTGGGGTGGAACACAGGGTCTGAACATGAACTTCCTGCTATCAACCAACAATAGGAAATAATGAAGAGCAGTGACAAAAAGCAATGTTGCTAGTAACAGGCAGCTTTCCACCAGGAATATACTACTTTCAAATTTGATCAAAGAATCAAAGCATTCCTGGAAAGGAATATTAAGGGACACAATACACTTAGCATCTGGAAGCCTAATGAAGAGAAATTGGAACTGAGATTCACTGTGAGACTTACCCCATCACCGAAGGCCTCAGTTGTTTTCCCTGTTTCTGAATTAAAGGTCCTGGGCTTCAGCAGCCAGGGAAGTATCAATAGGATATTGGTAGGACATCCAGGTTGTTGAACTTCTAAAAATATCATCAGCAAACCTTTAAACAAACAAAAGCTACATTTCATTTCGTAGAACTTACAGCAGTAGGAGAGAATACTATCTGACAGAGCCTGAAAAGGTGTCTCAAGAGAGTTAAGTCAGAAACAGAATAATTGTAGGATTTGGGGACTCAAGTAGGATAAAGTAAGTCTGCAAAAGTGGAGAACTAAGTAGGGCTGGGCAAAGTTCACGAGGCAGTAGTATAGGGTGGGCTGACATAGGGGAGTGAGGGTCTTGATAAGCAAATTGTTATTGATAAGCAGGCTGTCTGGCAGCATGAGATTACTATCTTCAATGTATAGATTTGTGGGCATTTCCTGAAGCAAGAGTGGACTTTATTAGTTTATAATCTTATCTTTTCCAGGCTAAAGTTTTAAAGCTTTCTAAAAGGAACAATTAAATTATACTGACATAAGTCCATCATTTTATCTAAGTCATAATCACAGATGGTCTCAATTCTCAAAGACTAAGATTTTAATATTAGAGGAAGCAGAATTTCAAATAAAATCATTAGAAGTTACAAAACTGGACATTATACACTAGTTAAAGGAAAATTAGATTTTAAAATGTGCCATAATGAACATCTCAGACTAGCAATACAGCATCAAATTATATAAGGAAATAACTGAAAGAATTACAGTCAGAAACAGAAAATAAAGTCAATAATTATAACGAGATTTTAACAACTCACTTCCAACCAAGATTTGAATACTAAAGTTAAGCTCAAACTTGATATCCAAGAAAAGAGCATACAAAGAATTAGCTCCAGTAATCAACCATGTACAAAGTCACAAAAAAAGCTTAGGCGAGTTTCTAAAATCAATATCATTTATAGTACAATTAAATAAAATTAAAATTAATAACAAAAATTCCATAAGCCTATAAAGTATAAAAATGAAATAAATTTTCAGGTAAAGAAAAAGGGTCATAGGGAAATTAAGATAAATTACAACTGCTCAACAAAGAAAGCACAACAAAAGTGGCAAATATATATGTAAAGCAAAATTTAGATGGAAATGTTTTTCAAATAAGTTCATCAGAAAACAGAAAAAAGACAAACTTTAGTCTAAGCATTCAGCTAAAGACATTTGAAATAGATCAACAAAGTAAAATTAAAGAAGCAAAAATGAAGCAAAACTGAAGTCAGAAATAAACTAAAGATGGTCAGAATGGATACTGGAGAACACAGAATGAAGATACTATAATCATTATATGCCTTCAAACAAAACAGAAACCCAATACATAAAGCAGACAAGAGGTGTCACTCCAGCTGGGATCTGGGGAGAGGGCAACAGGAACACTGCTCTCTAACTCCCCTTCTCAATTTCTCCCCACTGGGGGGCACTTTTTGAAAAATCATTGTTCAGAAGCCCTGTTATTAACCAGGCACTTTCTGAAGCTAATAAAGGGCTCACAAGCCGGGAAAAATGCACTTCTTACACTTCAAAGTGGGCTGGTGGTAGAAAGTATTTTCATCAATAACCTCAGATATGCTGATGACACCACCCTTATGGCAGAAAGTGAGGAGGAGCTAAAAAGCCTCTTGATGAAAGTGAAGGAGGAGAGCAAAAAAGTTGGCTTAAAGCTCAACATTCAGAAAACGAAGATCATGGCATCCGGTCCCATCACTTCATGGGAAATAGATGAGGAAACAGTGGAAACAGTGTCAGACTTTATTTTGGGGGGCTCCAAAATCACTGCAGATGGTGACTGCAGCCATGAAATTAAAAGACGCTTACTCCTTGGAAGAAAAGTTATGACCAACCTAGATAGTATATTCAAAAGCAGAGACATTACTTTGCCGACTAAGGTCCGCCTAGTCAAGGCTATGGTTTTTCCTGTGGTCATGTATGGATGTGAAAGTTGGACTGTGAAGAAAGCTGAGCGCCGAAGAATCGATGCTTTTGAACTGTGGTGTTGGAGAAGACTCTTGAGAGTCCCTTGGACTGCAAGGAGATCCAACCAGTCCATTCTGAAGGAGATCAACCCTGGGATTTCTTTGGAAGGAATGATGCTAAAGCTGAAACTCCAGTACTTTGGCCACCTCATGCGAAGAGTTGACTCATTGGAAAAGACTCTGATGCTGGGAGGGATTGGGGGCAGGAGGAGAAGGGGACGACCGAGGATGAGATGGCTGAATGGCATCACGGACTCGATGGATGTGAGTCTGAGTGAACTCCGGGAGATGGTGATGAACAGGGAGGCCTGGCGTGCTGCGATTCATGGGGTCGCAAAGAGTCGGACACGACTGAGCGACTGCAATGAACTGAACTGAACTGAACTGAACACCTCTGCCATGGCGGTCACCCAGTCCCATGAGCCCATTCCCAGGACACGTGGAGTCAGATTCTGTCATCACGATCATTCAACTTTTCATTTAAGATAATCTTGTTTACATCTAACACTTGCACTGTAAGTTCACCTCTAAGAAATAATGATTGAATCAGTGTTAAATTTCTTTGTCTTTTCTGTTACCAAGTCCATCCAATGGCCTATACAATATCCTAAATTAGCATTGAATCAGCTCACTTCAGGTATCCTCAGGGTTCAAAATACAGTAATTTAGAGAATGTCCTTTAAATTGGATACATAATAAGGACTCAAATATAAGATGACCCATCTTCTCAGAGAGACTTTTTAGTGGGAAGGGCTGTCACCCCTCACATAAACATATTTGGAGACTACTTTCAATTTTGAGTACAAGTGTATAGCAATTAATCTTTTGGGAAAATTCAGCAGCAGAATGTCCCCCCAGGTAACTGAGTGAATAAACCTTTTGAGTAGAATAATTTAATATTTCCCATTTGGATGTCAAGATTTTTCTTTTCTTTTTTTTTTTTTTTTTTGCCAAATGCAGGTTTTCTTTTTGGCATAATTCACATTTAGCTCATTCTACCTGTTACCATTTAGCCTACAGGTTTGACTGCTTCCTCTTGTCTCCTGGGACCTGTGACTATAACCTGGACATCTAGGGGGATGAAAGTATACTGGTCTTGTTTCCTGTGGCCATAGGCCATGTTTCTAATTCACATAGAAACTGCATCAAATTATTGAAGGACACAGTCTTATTTTATGCCACTAAAAAAAAAAAATAAGAATTTGCTATTCTATCTCACAGTGAATTTAGGGGGAAAAAAATGTAAGAGAGAGAAGAGAAGGAGGGAGGAAGGAGGAGAGAGAATTAAAAGCCTTGGATCAATGCTATTAAGATCATATGACTTGACCCATAAATGATTTATATATATGAAATCAAAGTCGATAATATATCAAGGGTCTTAGTTTATTTGTTCTAACCACTCTCTATTGAGTGAAACAGAGTCAAACTGTGATCAATGGTCAAATAACTGAGTAAAAGCTGCCTTAGGAGAACACTAGAATGGGAGAGCCTGATCTGCAGTTTTTGAAGATGAAATGTGGCATTGAGATTTCAGGGAATATTAATTGGACCAATTGTTTCCCAAACTTTAGACATTTGAGCATCATCCATACAATTTTTTCTATAGCCACATATTACCTGTACTATTATTATCTTAATCTTTCTCTTTTAATCATCTTCTTTTTGTTCACTTAAATTTATTTTCAAAGGAAATCTTATATTTCTATCATACATGGAGAATCAGCTCCACTAATTCTAATTAAAATACAAAAGCACAATCATTACTATGAGCAATTGTCTTTTCCCTATTTCTCTGATTTCAAAGAGAAGGAATTTCTACAAAACACTCTTAGATTCTTGTCTATCCTTTCTCCTCTCCCCAGAGGGGTGAGAATTTACCTGGTGGGTGAGTTCAGTCCACATTTCTTGATTGGGTAGATGGAGCTAATTTATCAAAAATCCTAGTTTTTTGTCTCTTTCTCCTTCCCTCTCTACCCAAACAGGAGTCGGGCAGTGATCTGGGTAGGTGGGTCTGCTCTTCAGATTCACTTTCCCTGAGGTGGGCTTCCCCCAGTGCCAGCGAGGTGGGAAGGGCATTAGTAAGGATGCTTGAAGCTGACAAAACCAGGTTTCAGCTTAGCATTTGTCATAATAAAATGTCATTGCAATCTCTCATCTGCCTTGTGCTTTATCTTTTTTTCTCAGTTGGCTCAGAATTCAAGTGAATGGATGGATCCATTATTATACTAAGTGAGGTAAGCCAGACAGAGAAAGACAGATATCTAGGATATCACTTGTATGTGGAGTCTGTAAAAGTAATACAAGTGAACCTATTTACAAAACAGAAATAGAGCCACAGACAGAGAAAACAAACTTACGGTTATCAGAGAGGAAAGGAGCGGAGGGATACATTAGGAGTTTGGGATTAACATACACACTCGAGGAGAAGGGGACGACCGAGGATGAGATGGCTGGATGGCATCACGGACTCGATGGACGTGAGTCTGAGTGAACTCCGGGAGATGGTGATGCACAGGGAGGCCTGGCGTGCTGCGATTCATGGGGTCGCAAAGAGTCGGACACGACTGAGCGACTGAACTGAACTGATTATAATATGTAAAACAGACAACCAACAAGGACCTACTGTCTAGTGAAGGAAACTATACTAAATATTTTGTAATGACCTCTAAGGGAAAAGAATCTGGACAATAATACATATGTGTGTAAATATACATGCATACACTGTGAATACATATATACACTGAATCACTTTGCTATACACCTGAGACTAACAAATCATTATAAACCAACTATACTTCAACTAAAAAAATGAAAAAGAATTCAGGTGGAAACAGTAGGGTTGTACTTTATTGGCTCCCTCAAATCCTAAGAAATATTTTAAATTGAAAAAAATTATCAATGTGATATCTACAATTCTCTCACATACCAACAATGAGGCATTTGTCTCACTTTGGGATATGCTAATAATGGACAATGATTTGAGACAAAGAAATTTATCTTGGTTTTCTTGCTAGAATAGATTACACTTTGCATTTACCTTGACGGATTCTATTCAAAGAGTTAATGATAATCATTTGTAATACTTGGGGCACTCAAAACTGAGAGCAAAACCTAAGGTATTCTTGTGGTCAGATGTTTTCTTCAGGAGCAGGGTGATAGTCTAAAGATTAAAAAGACCTGTACAACATTGGCTGTGACCAAGGAGAACAGATTCCAGTTGTGTATAACCAGGATGGCCTCCTTCAGTCTGGGGGCTACATCAACTTCTTGGAGGCTCTGCTACTCAGAGTGAGTTCTGCAGACCAGAACCATCACAATCCCTGGGAACTCTCAGAAATGCACTCTCAGGCCCCACTTCAGACCTGCTGGGTCAGAATCCACAGTTAACACGATCTTCAGGTGACTCCTACGTACACAAACATATGAGAAGTACAGTGCATTTCTTCACTTCTAAAACTCTGCCAGTGGGGAAGGGAGAAATAAGGTCTTATTGCTTATCAGGTATGAAGTTTCAGTTATGCAAGATGAACAAGTCTAGAGATGTGCTCTATAGCAGTGCCTTTGGTACACACTGTGGTACTGTGCACTTCAAATTTTGTTAAATGGATAAATCTCATGGTAAATGTTCATGCTGCCTCTGCTAAGTCACTTCAGTCGTGTCCGACTCTGTGTGACCCCATAGACGGCAGCCCACCAGGCTCCCCCATCCCTGGGATTCTCCAGGCAAGAATACTGGAGTGGGTTGCCATTTCCTTCTCCAGTGCATGAAAGAGAAAAGTGAAAGTGATCATACCACAGTAATATAACAGTAGGCCACAAAGGAACACAAACTTTTGGAGGTGATGATGAATATGATTATCACCTTGATGGTGGGACTGGTATCACAGGTATATGCATATGTCCAAACTCATCAAATTGTGTAAATTAAACACGTGCAGGTTTTGACATACAGTTATATCTCAACAAAAACAATTAAAAAAAAAGAGAGACAGTAACTAAGGATTTTCCGCCTCCCCAAAACAACAACAAAAGCAAAAGCACCGCCAGGGGATATTAGTCTGCAGAACCCAGCTGGAGTGGTGAGGCTCTCTGTAAGGCAGGCATGGAGGTCACTAGGCTCTGGAACTGCCCCCTTCGGGCCTCTGGCAACAGCGGCAGTACCCCAGAATCTTATGTGGGTCCCTGGACAGCCAGGTGCCAGGCCTCCCACTCACAGTGTTTGCTGCCTCTCCACTGTCAAGAAAAAAGTTATTTCCCGAAAAACTTTGGAGAGTGCCTGAGTTAACTTTCTCGGAGTGTTAAAGTGAAACCTTTGGTTATAAGAGAAAGAAATGTAGAAAAGAAAGATCTACAGCAAATAGGGCAAATGTTAACATTTGTTCAATTTCTACGGCAGGTGCATGAATGTCTGTTATGCTATTTTTTTAATATGTTTGAAAATTTGAAATTGAAAGATTAAAAATCTATTAAGTGAAAATAATAGATTCCCAGCTGAGATCAGAAAAATTGCCAAGGAAAATATAAAAATCATCCAAAATTCCATTGCCCAGATATACATTTGGGGTTTTATCCTTTTGGTTCCCTTTCTTGTTCAAAAGGAAATTTTAGATTTGCATTTTTTTTTATTATAACTAGTCAAGCACATGCTTTTAACTCCTTCAGAAATTTCAACTGAAATGATCACAGGCAAATAAATAAAAATGATTGGGTTGGGAGGGTGGTGGTGGTCAGACCCAGGAAACGAATCTTGCCAAGCAACAAGCATAATGTGGGATGTCCACATAGAACCCCAGCTCAGGGTGATGGGGGCAGGGCAGGACACAGGCCTGGGGAGCTGAGTCCCCTGGCAGCAGGCCAAGCCACTGGAGGCACTTCCGCACTGAGCTCCTAATGAGGGCACTTAGAGGAGAGGGCAGTGCCCTGCTAACTTCTGCTGCCAAAATAAACTCAGAAAGGAAACTGCTTTGCCCAGCAGGAAACTTCTCTCCTGCAGTGCTGACTCCCAGAAATTCACTTCCTACTCACCACAGGCAACCAAAGCCCCAAACTAGCAAAGGAAAACTGCAAAAATACAACCTTCCCCATCTCCTGTTTGTCTGAGACAAATAGATCAAACAAGGATCTTGTGGGCTCACTGCCAGAATCTATTCTGTTTAAAACCCAGGAATGGACAAGATCTCTCTCTCTCTAAACATGCCAAAGGAGAACAAAATTACAGAGGGGAAGAAAAAAAACTAAGATTCGGGAATTTAAATCAAGATTGTGCTGAGATGTAAGCCAAGAATAAAAAATTATTCTTATTTCATATTTTCTTGTGATTTTAAAAGGCATTCACTCAGTTCAGTTCAGTTGCTCAGTCATGTCTGACTCTTTGCAGCCCCATGGACTGCAGCACGCCAGGCCTCCCTGTCCATCACCAACTCCCAGAGTTTACTCGAGCTCATGTCCATTGAGTTGGTGATGCCATCCAAACATCCCATCCTCTGTCGTCCCCTTCTCCTCCCACCTTCAGTCGTTCCCAGGTTGTATGTAAAAGGCATTACATTTTATTCTTTTAAATGATAATAAAGAAACACTGGTTTTAGCCAAAAGACTTAGTTTCCTCATCTATAAAAAGGGATGTTAATGGTAGTCCTCACCTCACAGAATTCTCAGGAAGATTAATGTCAAAGATTAATATATGTCAAACATTTGGCAAAACAGTCACTCATATTACATATTCTTAAAAAAAAAAACTTATCTAATTTTAAAATGCAATGAACAACTTTTAGTTTCCAGAGGGTGGATTCAACCTACATGTTTATCTCTCTATTCCTTCTCCAAATTCCACTGAAGTGGTACAAAGTAAGAATCATAGTAGTAACCTTAGAAAAAAAGAATAGGCAAGAAGTTCTGAGGAGTTCCTGCAAGATGGTAAATGGAGGCAGACAGACTGACAGAAAACTCCATCAGGGCTGAGCACGTCCTGTCCACTTTGTGGGTGAGGCCAGACAGCTCACCCAAGGTGCCTTGGCTGGCCCACCACTCACAGAAAGTAGTGCTGCCTGAGAGGAGAAAGGAGGAATGGGCAGCAGGGGAGGAGGCCCACTCTAATAAAGAATGAAATAAGCTCTCGAAGAATTTTAAAGTACTTCTTTGGATCCACGGTGTATGTTGATTTTTCCTTTAGCAGGAGGAGCTGTCGGCTGGAATTACACAATGTGTGTGTGTGTGTGTGTGTGTGTGCGCGCGTGGGGAGGGGATGTGGATGTGGATATGGGGTATACATCCCTGTCTTTGCATCCCTGGTCCCCAGGAGGGAATAAGATGGCAACTTGAGGAGCAGTAGAGAGAGACGCCCTCCCTCCATCAAAGACAACGGCAGCTGTCCTTTGCGCCAGAATGTGTCATTTCAGACTCCTCAGCAGCTGTCTTCATTCCTCCAGGGTCTGTACATCTTCCCCAGAGCAGGAGGACTCCGAGAGACACTGTTGATTGTTAATAATTTCCATAATCCTCAGTATCAGCTACTAAGCCAGCAGCCTACTCCACACAAGCTAGAGTAATTTATAGTTGCAGTTAATGGGCTGTTTTATAGGAACCCACAATTATAATTGGATGTCAAGTGTTGTGAATCTCAGCGGATGGAAAGCGACAACCACTAGGGCCTGGTGTTTAATTTTTTAATGTGATTATTAAATTTCCCATCTCCCTGCTCTTCTATCTTCTCTCAATGTGGCTTCCAGCTGTGGCCCTGTCTTCACTCGTGCTGTCTCCTCCAGCCTAGAGTCTTGACATCTCCTTCTGCTAAACCTGTTTCTGGATCTGTCTCTCTATATTGAGCATGGGTAGAAAGCCTGGACCCTACAGAAATAGGGCAGCTGCCAACTTTTCTGATTGGGAACCTCCTCCAAAAAACAAACCCATCTAAAAAAGTATCCCAAGTCCTCAGGTTTGCTCATCTTGCTCTGCACACAGTACTTGGCCTGGCAGCCCTAGCCATCCAGAAGGAAACCATGGGGAGTCCCTGGCTCCTTCAACCCAGGGGCACAGGCTCTTGGAATGGACCACCTTGGCATTTTGCCATCAGAATCTGTCCTTAGAGTTCTTCTGCTCCAGATTTGAGGACACAGGTTAATCAGGAGTCACCAATAGCAAGTGTCAGGGAAGTGGTATAGTTGTTTGGGAAAGTGGCAAATAGATTGAGGAACCATGCAAAACAGGCTTTTCTATATCTACTCCTGGGTGAGGAGGAAGTATGGCCTTCTTCTAGTCAGCATGAGGAAGACCATGCAACAGATGAGATGTTAGAGGCTGGTTGAGCAAGAGAAGGAAAGGACAACCACGGAAGGGCGGGCCAGGATATCATTCCCTGGGAGTGGCCCTGAGCCCCCCCTGCCTTGTCCATCTCAGATTCAGCTCAGTCAAGAACCCTGTGTTCAAAGCCAGGTACAGAGCCTAACAGAGCACAAACTTAGTTCCAAGGCTAGCCAACATCCAAGCCAGGTGAGGACCCAACAATTTCCAGGGCAATTCAGACACAACCAAAGTCTAATCCAAGTATAACCCTAGAGCCCTCTCCATAGTCCATTCTTGAGCACTGCCAAACGCTCTGGAACAGTAGCCCTGAATTCAGTCCTGCTGAAAGTCCATAACCAGGGCCCAAATCCCAAGTACATGGCTGGATGAGGAAAAAGATGGGGAGTCAAAGACATCACATTATTGGAAACCATCATCCATTAAGCATTCCTGAATCTAGAGCTCTCTGACCAGGCAATTCTCTGCTGAGAGGGAATTGGACTCTGAATAGATTTGTCTCATAGCTCCCTAACACCATAATTCTCTGGGGACCGAGGCTGTCTACCATTCAACTAGGAAATCCCAACTTCAGCAGAGGGCCCAGCGTAATACATGAGCTCAATGACTAGATGGAACATGGAGTCAGTTAAAAAGAAGGTGGTCTTTGAGTCCATCAGACCTGGATGAGAATGCCTACTCTGCCACATCTTAGCTGTGTGACTGCAAGTAGGTCCCTTGCCCTCATTCTGCTATGAAATAACGTGATGGAAAAAAATGGAAAAAAAAAACCAAAAAAACACTATAAAAACCACCTGGCACAGAATGGCAGTTTCCTTTTCTTTCTCCAGGGGCAATGTCTCCGAGGCCAGTACTAGACAACATCTTTCCGTTCTATCCATCACAGAGTGCAGAACCCTCAGAGGGTTTCAGATTCCTAGAGTCCTTGTGACTCACCGAATCTGCTTCACCATCCTGCTGCCCAGCTTTCTGCTATGCAGCATTTCATGGTGGAGGCTCCATAGCTTCTTGTATTAGACATCTAATGCCACAGCAGGGCTGCGTAACAACCACAAACCTTCAGGGGTGTATGGCAATAAGCGTTTATCGTTGCTCATGAGTCCCTGGGTTGGCTGAGCCCATCCGTTCAGCTGGGTCATCAGCTAACACGTGATCTGACGTATCTGCAATCCCCTGGGACCCTCAGTTCTACTCTGTGAGGTGTCTCACCCTCTGGAAGGCTAGCCTGGGCTACTTCACATGGCAGTGGCAGGCTTGCAAGAAATGAATGGAAGCCCACAGGAGCCCCTGAGGCCTGGGCTCAGACCCGACACACGACCACTTCCATAGTGAGTAACAAGGCCAGCCCAGTTTCCAGAGCAGGGACAGAAACTCTACCTCTTGATAGGGGGAACTTCAGAGCCATCTTGCAAGGGAAAAGAATCCACTTTAGGAAATGAATCCACTATACCTTTGGGCCCTTCTTCAATCTCTTTGCTTTTGAGAAGGGGGATAAGAGACCAGAAGGAATGATATGCTTGGACTAGGGTCAGAAACATTTGGGTTCTACCTCTTGTATTAGCCTTTCTGAACCTCAGTTTCCTCATCTACACAGTGATGTCAACAGTAAGAACTGCAGATCCTTAGACTAGTCCCCTGACTCTTTGGGACATCCCCAACCCTCTGTTACTAAGAACAGGAAGAAAAATCTAAGTAGCAGATTGTCAAAATCACTTCTGGTGGTGGCCCTGAGCCTGCCTGCCCTGTAGGGGCAAGGACTGATACTCTATGCTGTCTTCTCAGATCCCAGGTCAGCCATGGCCTCAGTGTCCAGAGCCACGGTCATCAGGAGGGTGGCCTTTCACTCTTTCCCAAGAAAATGGTTCTCCAGGAAGCTATCCCAACAATCAAAAAGGAAGTCAATGTGGACAAGCAAGTGCATGATTTTCTATCCAGTCCATTTTCACCAAGGTCTGGGGGAGAAGCCAGAAGCATGCTCCAAATCTCATTTTCTCAAGGTAACTTTGGTACATACACAAATGTTCCCCTGTTGCCCTCAACTACTGTCTATTTCCTCCCAAGGTGGTCCTAACTGGGCCACACACAGCTTCTTCCCTAATTACTACTTATTTCTTTTGCACTATCCTCAATATAATGTTAATATCCTAATGAGTGAGTCTTATTACCTGAGCAACCAACCAGAAGTGTTGCCATTGTGGATTCAGTCTTGACTGAAACCTAAACTCTCCACTTGATTAAAATCACTCTTGAGGTCAAAGAATAAAAAACATCCCAGTTTCACATGTCTTATTTCTCGATTTTGTCTCTGTGCAGACAAAACTTAGCTGACCTCTATGGTTTCTCCCCAATGCACTCCAAATGCACAAAATATAATTCATTTTACTTCTGCTCAACAGCCACAATATCTTATCTCCTCCTATAAGCAGATTCCCCTCTGATCAATACTGCCTACTCAAGACCTGCCTCGTGGGGTTGGGGTTAAATGGATAATGCATTTAGGTGCTCAGTATGGTACTCAGTACATAGCAAACAACTCAATAAAGATTAATGGCCAGTGTTACTATAACTGTTAATATTAGTGTCAGTATTAGTCTGTAACCATCCTCCTTAGAAGTCACCCAAGTCTTTACATCAGTTGTTACTCCCTCACCCTATGTCTCCTCTGCAAGACAAAAACTTCCTCCCACCCCAGGCTGTTTAATACTCTCCTTTCAGGTAAACCCAGGTCAAGGAACTGTTTCTGTCTCAGCTGGCAAAGAAGCTCCGGGGCCAAGTCCAGAGAGGAAGAGAGAAGAGACCTCACCCAACTTTTTCTCTCTTGACTCCTGACCCAAGCAGAGGTCAGTGCCGTGGGGAGTGGGTGGTCCTAGGGAGGTCATTCCCTTCAGAACTAAGATGAGGAAACCAGCAGCTGGCAGGAAATGAATATGACACAAATGCTCTGCTGGAATAGCTATAAATAGGGAGTCAGTGGAGTGGAAAGAGAAGCATTTAACAGCCAAGTGTGCTTTGCAACAGCAGGCTCACACCTCATTTTATCAGACATTATTTACACAAAAGAAGGTGTGATGGTGCTTGTGGCATCATTAGGCATGGATTACTTCCTTAACTGTGAATACGGAAGCCCAGGGGGAGGCAAGCACTCTAGAAGTCCTCAAGGACACCAGGGAAGCCAGGCACAGACTCAGTAGCCCTGGAGTCAACTGGAAATGCCCTCATCACCCCCTTAATCATCACCCCCTCTCCACTAAGTTCTCCACTCACCAATAACACATATAGAGTTGATACAAATCTCTGAATCAAAAGTCAGGATTGCAAGAATGGTCACACCTTTCTATTCTTAATAACCAGCCTTACTGGCACGGCCAGTGTAATCAATTTGTTACTTGTACAGTCCCAACGGTGCCCATTGCTCAGAAGAAAGTTGATTTAATACTCTGCTGTAGCTGTGGATGTTCTTCATAGTTTTTTTTTAACAAGATGTCCTGCATTTCCGTTTTGCACTGACTGGGCAGTAGACATCTCTTATGGTTTAGAGGACTTGAATGTAGAAACTAGTGTTTGCTTCTTCTGTGAAGGCTGCATGCTCACTAACATCCATTAATGAGGAGGGTATGAAAAAGCTGTAAGGGGAGCAAACTTTGCCATCCCCAAAGTCTCTTTGGCATGTGGGTCATTTGACAGTTTTAGCCCAAAAGATCACTCAGGAAGAAACTTTGACCTTTCCTTAACTGCCTTAAAGAATTTAGATGAAGGAGCTAGTCCAGGAAGGATCCTGTCACCATAGATAACGATCGTGTGAGCCAGGTGGAATAGATAGAGAAGCTCTCTGTGTTCCATCGTCTCTGCATATCCCAGTAAACATTTGTTTACCAAACATTTGCTTCTCCATCTTCATGTGACTTGCCTCCCTCCCCTCTAAAATCCCAAAGACTACCCCCAACATCCTCTTTTGTCTTTAGCTGAAGACAGTAATTTAAGGTGAGAGTTTCAGCCACATTGGTGAGTTATTCATTTTCCTGGATCTCTCCTATGTATACACGTTATTAAACTTTTGTTTAAGTTTCTCCTATTAAAAAAACCTTAGTAAGGTTTAATAAGGCTCAGCTGTATTCCCCATTCTGAGCCTCATGGTTCAGGAAGAGACCTTCATCTCTGATCCTCAGCCCTCCCCCAGCTCACCCCAGGCTATGCTGTCAAGGCTGGGGCACAGGATCTTCCATTATCAGTCACCTCGGAGAGTTCTCTCGTTCCATCTGTGTGCTCCTTCAGCAGGGAGTTCTCCCTGTCGCTTTCTCCCCAGGCATAGGACACAGGGGTCTCTGGCAGTGCTGGGAGCCCAGGTCCCTTTGGTCTTATTTCCTTGGACATACTACGTAACCATTTCTCCCTGGGGTCATTCTGTCTTCCCACTGCTCCACGGGTCCACTGGCCACTCTCATACTCCAGCCTGGGGGATATCTTTCTTTCTTAATCTGAGGAAACCCCCCTTTGTCTTTCCTGAGCCTCTCAAGCTGCTCTGCTTCCTCCCACAAACCCATCCTTAAGTTGTTTAGGTTTTCAGAACAATGGCAGAAATCTCAGGGGATACTTCGGCCTTCAGCCCTGACACATTCCTCTCCCGAGGCAACCAAATGCCAAATCTGCTACCTGCCTGCCTGGGAGGAAAGAAAAGGGAGAAAATGCAAATACTTGTCCACAGTATTATCCAAACACTGTGTGAACTCCTTTCAGTCATGCCTGACTCTTTGCGACCTTCTGGACCATAACCTGCCAGGCTCCTATCTGTGGGATTCTCCAGGCAAATATATTGAGGATCTTCCCAACCCAGGGATCAAACCCACATCTCTTATGTCCCCTGCATTGGCAGGCAGGTTCTTTACCACTACTGCCTGTTGGGAAGCCATCCAAAGCCATCCGAAGCCATTTAAGAATCTCTGACTACGTGTTCTATCCACCCAGGCAGTCTGTCCTTTCAGGAATACACCTAGACACTCTGAGGGTTGATGGCTTGTTTTAACTAAGACTTGAAGAGAGTCGCTCGCCCACCCGCTGCTGGATCAGGTTGTCGGTGCTGGAGTGTGAGGCGGTCCAGGGAGGAGGTAGATGGTAGATTCTTTGGAAGCTCAAGACAGAGGTGGGCAGGACCCTCACAGGCTGACCTCATCCTGCAGCTTCTTTCCCACATCATTCTCTCTTGCATTTCAGAGACTCTTCCAAAGAATAAAGCCACCACACTGCAGACTGGCATTATTTCTATCAAATGCCAAGCACCAATTTCTATTGCCTGGTGTAGGAACTTTCTAGAAAGATGAATGGCCACACTTCCTAGCTGTCTTCTCAGGATGAGTTAGAGCTTAGATTTCTAACAGGTCTCTTGGGAGGGCAAAGATTCCACCAAACTCTCCAAATTCTCACTGGGTCTGAGTAAAGCCAGTCTCGGAGGTGGAAGTGTTGACTGGATTCCCCACACACCACCCCAGTGATAGCAGCTTCTGCTCAGTTGCCTCTAGGTAATGAGAAATTTATTACTTTTAAGACAGTCGATTTTGGTTATCTTTGGACAGTCAACTTTGACTACTAACTTTTTTCCCTAAGAAAACTATCTTTCAACCAAATAGAAGAGTCTNGGGTATGAAAAAGCTGTAAGGGGAGCAAACTTTGCCATCCCCAAAGTCTCTTTGGCATGTGGGTCATTTGACAGTTTTAGCCCAAAAGATCACTCAGGAAGAAACTTTGACCTTTCCTTAACTGCCTTAAAGAATTTAGATGAAGGAGCTAGTCCAGGAAGGATCCTGTCACCATAGATAACGATCGTGTGAGCCAGGTGGAATAGATAGAGAAGCTCTCTGTGTTCCATCGTCTCTGCATATCCCAGTAAACATTTGTTTACCAAACATTTGCTTCTCCATCTTCATGTGACTTGCCTCCCTCCCCTCTAAAATCCCAAAGACTACCCCCAACATCCTCTTTTGTCTTTAGCTGAAGACAGTAATTTAAGGTGAGAGTTTCAGCCACATTGGTGAGTTATTCATTTTCCTGGATCTCTCCTATGTATACACGTTATTAAACTTTTGTTTAAGTTTCTCCTATTAAAAAAACCTTAGTAAGGTTTAATAAGGCTCAGCTGTATTCCCCATTCTGAGCCTCATGGTTCAGGAAGAGACCTTCATCTCTGATCCTCAGCCCTCCCCCAGCTCACCCCAGGCTATGCTGTCAAGGATCTGGGGTCGGGCACAGTGTCAAGGCTGGGGCACAGGATCTTCCATTATCAGTCACCTCGGAGAGTTCTCTCGTTCCATCTGTGTGCTCCTTCAGCAGGGAGTTCTCCCTGTCGCTTTCTCCCCAGGCATAGGACACAGGGGTCTCTGGCAGTGCTGGGAGCCCAGGTCCCTTTGGTCTTATTTCCTTGGACATACTACGTAACCATTTCTCCCTGGGGTCATTCTGTCTTCCCACTGCTCCACGGGTCCACTGGCCACTCTCATACTCCAGCCTGGGGGATATCTTTCTTTCTTAATCTGAGGAAACCCCCCTTTGTCTTTCCTGAGCCTCTCAAGCTGCTCTGCTTCCTCCCACAAACCCATCCTTAAGTTGTTTAGGTTTTCAGAACAATGGCAGAAATCTCAGGGGATACTTCGGCCTTCAGCCCTGACACATTCCTCTCCCGAGGCAACCAAATGCCAAATCTGCTACCTGCCTGCCTGGGAGGAAAGAAAAGGGAGAAAATGCAAATACTTGTCCACAGTATTATCCAAACACTGTGTGAACTCCTTTCAGTCATGCCTGACTCTTTGCGACCTTCTGGACCATAACCTGCCAGGCTCCTATCTGTGGGATTCTCCAGGCAAATATATTGAGGATCTTCCCAACCCAGGGATCAAACCCACATCTCTTATGTCCCCTGCATTGGCAGGCAGGTTCTTTACCACTACTGCCTGTTGGGAAGCCATCCAAAGCCATCCGAAGCCATTTAAGAATCTCTGACTACGTGTTCTATCCACCCAGGCAGTCTGTCCTTTCAGGAATACACCTAGACACTCTGAGGGTTGATGGCTTGTTTTAACTAAGACTTGAAGAGAGTCGCTCGCCCACCCGCTGCTGGATCAGGTTGTCGGTGCTGGAGTGTGAGGCGGTCCAGGGAGGAGGTAGATGGTAGATTCTTTGGAAGCTCAAGACAGAGGTGGGCAGGACCCTCACAGGCTGACCTCATCCTGCAGCTTCTTTCCCACATCATTCTCTCTTGCATTTCAGAGACTCTTCCAAAGAATAAAGCCACCACACTGCAGACTGGCATTATTTCTATCAAATGCCAAGCACCAATTTCTATTGCCTGGTGTAGGAACTTTCTAGAAAGATGAATGGCCACACTTCCTAGCTGTCTTCTCAGGATGAGTTAGAGCTTAGATTTCTAACAGGTCTCTTGGGAGGGCAAAGATTCCACCAAACTCTCCAAATTCTCACTGGGTCTGAGTAAAGCCAGTCTCGGAGGTGGAAGTGTTGACTGGATTCCCCACACACCACCCCAGTGATAGCAGCTTCTGCTCAGTTGCCTCTAGGTAATGAGAAATTTATTACTTTTAAGACAGTCGATTTTGGTTATCTTTGGACAGTCAACTTTGACTACTAACTTTTTTCCCTAAGAAAACTATCTTTCAACCAAATAGAAGAGTCTATATATCTCTCGTTTGAATGTATTTTCCTTTAATGCAAAAAGAGTTGGAAATTTAGAAAATAAAAGTCGTAACAAGAATCCGAGATGATTCCTTGTGCAGTATCTTTCCTTTTCTCTCATTTTTGCTTCATTCACTAAATGATCTTTGGAGAAGGGACTCCTTTTTGAGGAAAGATGTCAATGAGCTCCTACACCTGACTTATGACAGAGTGTATTAGTCAGTATAAGCCTGCTGCTGTAACAAACAACACCAACAGTCCAGTAGCTTAATGATAAAACTTTATGTCTTTTTTTTACAACATAACTGTGGCAAGGTAAATTCTTTGCCACGTCTCCAGTTGAAAGCTGGAGAATTTTCCCCTTAATTTAAATCTGAACTGGCCCTTATGACTGGTTTGACTAGTGGAATTTGGCAGAAGTGATGCTATGCCAGTTCACGGTGCAACCTTTAAAGAGGCTGCACGGTCTCTGCTTGCACTCTTGTGCGGAAGCCTGATACCATGTAAGAAGTCAGATTACTCTGACTTTGCCATGCTGTGAGGAGGCCAAAGCTGGCATGAAGAGAGGTCACATGGGAAAAAGAGAGTCAGAGAGAGGGGGCTGCTGCCCACTACCCAGCTGTGTCAGCCACCCCAGCATCAACATGTGAATGAAGATGCCATCGTGAGCATTCCAGTCCCATTCTATGCCTGCCCGCCTCACCTTAGCTCAAGCTTCGAGTGACCTCCATCCTCCCTGACCATCCCTCAGATGAGATGACCCCAGGCACTGTGAAGAGAAATGCAGATAACAGAGCCTCATGGAAACAGCTCAGATCCCTTTAGTTTTCTAAAACTGACACCCAGGTGTGTGTGTGTGTGTGTGTGTGTGTGTGTGTGTGTGAGGGTGATGGTGATGTTACACATACGTATCTTTGCCTTCTCACCTGTCACCTAGATCTTTAGCCAGGAGGCCCTAACAGGAATTATTTCTGATGTAGGGTACAGGATCCCAGAGCCAGGATATCCAGAGGTCAGAGATGACCCCAATCAAGGGTCAGCAAGGCCCCAGAAAAACATTATACATAAACTCACTGTCCAAAATCCCTCAGTTTCATTGTATTTTATTTTTTGCCTGATCTTATTCAAAATTTCTTCTTAACGATATTTTGGTTGATTTCCAAACAAATTATTTTATAAGCCATGGATAATTCACTTTCCAACTGATTTGTTGCTTAGTAAATAACTCCTACCTTTTAGTTACTGAATTCTCTCAGGTGCTTCGTAGTGACAGGCTACTAGTGTACTGTTAAAAGCCAAACTCTCCACCTGCAATGCAGGCGATCTGAGTTTGATCCCTGAGTTGGGAAGATCCCCTGGAGGAGGGCATGGCAACCCACTCTTGCCTGGAGAATTCCCATGGACAGAGGAGCCTGGCAGGCTACAGTCTGTGGGGTCACAAAGAGTCAGACATGACCGAGCGACCAAGCACACACACACACAAGGGTCAAATTGCCTCGGTTTGAATTCATGCTGCTATTTACTGTATGTGGGACCTTGGACACGTTGCTTGACTTCTCTGGTGCTCTGTTTCTCCACCTGGAAATGCAAGTAAGAGTGTCTCCCTCACAGAGTTACTGTGAGGACTGACTTAATATGTATCAAGTAGCTGGTGTAGTATCTGGCGCTAGTGTAGCTATTATTGATGACAGCGTGCCCAGCAGGGAGAAGGGCACTGCTGAGTTCTAAGGCTGACCTGGCTTGGAGTCTGACTGGTTCCAGGATTTGCCAGTGATGGTGGTTGTCCTAGACTGGGTGTCCTAGAAGCGGGCCTTGAAACAAGGATTCACATGAAAGTCATTTACCAGAGACGCTCTCAGAAGCACCCTGTGGGAGGCAGGAATGTGGGCCTGGGAAGGGAAGGGTCTGAGTGTGGGCATGGCTTCGGGCAGAGTAGTTTCTGTTTATGTAGCACAACTTAACTGTAGGCAAACGATACACCTTCACAGTGCATGTGCTGCAGGCACTGATATCTTAGTGAAAGCCAAGTTTTATTGAGCAAATGCCATTGTTCTAGGTACTGTGCCAAGTACTTACCGTAGTTCATCTCATTTGATTCTCAAGATCTGATGAGCTATTACATTATCACAATTGATACTAACAGGCAAATGATACACCAGAGTTTCCATTTAAATAAATATCTGATGATGTTTGGGGCATCCCAGGTGGCTCAGATGGTAACGAATCTGCCTGCAGTGCAGGAGTCCCGGCTTCAGTCCCTGGGTTGGGAAGATCCCCTGGAGAAGGTCATGACAACCTACTCCAGTATTCTTGCCTGGAGAATTCTATGGACAGAGGAGCTTGGAGGGCTACAGTGCATGGAGTTGAAAGGAGCTGGACATGACTGAGCAAATGAGCACACACTGATAATGTTTAATTTACTAAATTCTACAGATGAAAAGTCTCCAAGACATATTATCGTCCTCTAAATAATGGCTGAGAAGATATACACATTTATTTATCAACGTGTTGGGTGATGCAAACTTCTCTAGTGCAGTGAAACCTGGGGCATGTTTATCTGCAATAACTGCAGGGTTATTCATTCTTAAATGAGGCAATGTGTAATTGTAATGGAGCTGGAAGCCCTTGCTCTGGCAAGGCCCAAGGTCAGTGGCAGCCTGGAGGTTTCATCCTGAGCACCAAACCTTGATTGAATAGCTAGTACTTGGCAAAGTAGTCGAGGTTATCTATGCTTAGCAGGATAGACTGCTGTGATCACGCCTGCATGGCTATGGTGGTGGATTAGTCACTAAGTCTCCTCCGAATCTTGTGACCCAAAGGACTGTAGGCTCCTCTGTCACTGTCTTGGTCCCTTTAGCTGCTGTAACAAAAATACCACAAACGGAGTGACTTGTAAACAATAGAAATTTATTCCTCATGGTTCTGCAGGCTGGGAAGTTTAAGGTCAAGGCACCCAGCATATTATATGTCTGCTGAAGACCAGCTTCTCATTTCATAGACAGTCCTCTTCTTGCTCTGTCCTCACATGGCAGAAGGGGTGAGAGAGCTCTCTGGGATCTCTTTTATCCCAGTCACATGGGCTCCACCCTCATGACCTAATCACCCTTCCCAAGATCTCATCTCCCAGTACCACCACGTTGGGCATTCAGTTTCAACAAATGAATTTGGCGGGGAGGCGGGTGGGGCACGGTATGCAGAGCAGAGCAGACTGGGAGTGAACTGTATGTGCCAAACCTGTAAGAGCACGTCACCTTGAGGAAGCTTACTCTAATAATTTCATTATGAGTCATTTACCCAAAACTGTAGTGAGAGACAAAGCTTGGATCATACGCTTAAGCTTGTTGAGTCCAGGGCAGATGCTGGCAACCACTGTGGTATTGTGACAGTCTCCTAACTTTGACACCAGTCCCTGCCTGCCTTCAGAGAACAGGGCATAATGGGGACTACTGCTGCCTTTAGACCCAGGATCCAAGTTCCATTCCTACCAACCTGAAGGCAACACACTCCTGCCAACCACAGTGCTCCTGGGGACAGGGGTCCCAGCCTCCTGGACGACAAGCAGGCTTTGAGGATGCCTGGCTTCAGCCCTGCCTGTCCAGTCCAGCAGTCCAGGGCATGTCTTTGCCTTGGCTCACTCGCCCGTACCCCTCTACCCTCCCCACCCCCCTCAATCATGGCAGTCAGGGAGTTGGTGACCCAGCGTGCCAGCACTCCCCTCCCCAGACCCAGGGCTCAGCTATTGATCCTGGCCCGCTCCCCGCAGCCTCCTCTGCCAAGAGAGGCAATTTACCACCAGCTACGCGGTACGGGAGGGGCCCAACCGCCCACAGGCGCTTTTACACTGCTATAAAAACCATTTAAAGGGCCACTTTGTGAGCCACAGCGCGGAGGAGGAGGAGCGAAGCAGCGGAAGCCGGGGACCCACAAGCCCTGAAGCCTCCTTTCGAGCCTGCAATCAGGGCGGGGTGGGGGTGGAGAGTGTGTGAAGGTTCTGGAAAGCCCCATAATCTTTTCTGCCCGCTCCCCCGTCTTCGGAAGAGGCTGGAGGAGCTGCGAGGCAGGGCCCCAGGGGAACGGCCCCGCACGCTGCCGGAGTGGGCAGGACCAGAGCAGAATGCCCACTGAGCTTTGTAAGTCAGATCACAAAGCCCTACCCTAGTCACAGCTAGGTGCCCGCGCCCTGCTCTGTGCCATGCAGCCCAGTGCCCCTTGCGTCCCCTGCCGCCTCTGTAGCCGCTCTGGAAGGGAGTCTGTACAAGTATCGTCATGCCCACGTCTCAGAGGGAGAACTGAGGCTCCAGGAAATTAAGTGACTTGCTCAGGATTTCACAGCCTGGATTTAAATTCGGATAGTCCACCTCCAAAGCCGATGGTCTTAATCACCTAAAGACTCTTGTCTTACCCACACTCTGATAAAAGCCATCACTTCAGCCTCAAAAGCCAGCTGCATAAGGACGACTTGGTTTACCAGCCGCTAAAGTGAAAGAAGCTTCGGTCACAGGTAGGGAGGCATTAACATCACCCGGTCCCCAGCCCCAGCCCCGCCCCCAGTGCATTTCGGGCTATTCCTGTTTCTCAGGTATGTTGGCTCCTAAATGCCCTTCCCACTCTCCCCTACCTGTTCAGCTAGCGCCACCTGCAGGTGGCGTTGGTCACTGTTTCTTTGGGGCCACCAAAAGAAATTTACTCATTCATTCAGCGCGTTTTTCCACAGACATTTATTGATTTTTGCTCTGTGCCAGGAACACGGAGCTGGGCTGGAGGCCGCGGGTTACAGGTACTTACAGTCTAGCAGGGAGACAGACATTTAAACAGGCAATTATGCAGGACAGACGGATAGTGAAAGGGGAGAGAAGCGAAGGAGGGCTGCCGGAGGAGGGCTGCCCTTACTCAGCCAACCTCCCCCCAGACGCCTTGAGCTGCTACATCGGTGTCCTCTCACCAGAGAGACCAAGGGGCCCTTCGGCCCAGAGCCCTCAAATTCCGCCTGGCGCTCAGGACCCTTAGTGATCCTTAGCGGAATCCTTCCTGCTCTCGTTCTAGCTTGATGGGTCCTTAGAAGAAGCAGCTCCCCCTCTTGGGCTGAATCTAACTTGTCTGCCTATAACCTGGGTTCCACACCAGCCTGGGTTTTCCAAGAGTTAGCTGCACAGATGGTCCCGTCTCTTGAATCATCAATATTTTTTCTCTCTCCCTCTGCCCCTAAGCATAATTCAGTGCCCTGAGCTAAACAAATGACCCTTGGCCGTGCCGCCATCTTTCTTTTTTCACTGCTACGCTTCTCTGCAAAAAGTAACCTCTGTGCAAAGCCCCTGTATCCTCACTCTAAGCCAGGGTGTCTAATGCCAACAAGGCTACCCCTCTTTAAGCATTTTGCTGTCTGCCAGCTGTGTGTCATTTTACATGCATGAGTTCAGCCATTTCTAACAGTCGTGTGGATTATGATCAGCCTTATCTTACAAACGGAGAACTGAGGCTCTAGAAAGAGAGGGTGAAATAAATGGGTCAGTCATACCACTGGCTTCAAATCCTGCCTCTAACCATCTAGACTTAATGAACTCTCCATGGGGACAGCCAATGGGTTTGAGGCACTTGAAAAATATTTGTTAAATGAATAGACGTTCAAACCCTTTAATAAATTTTTGCCATTAATGATATTTTCTGCAAAGTTTTATAATTTAGTAATACATACATTTGGTAGTAGGATTATATGTATCATTGTGTCTCAGAGTCCCCGGATTCCTTTATGAATTAAGTATTTTGAAAAATAAAATAGAGTGGAATTCAATATAATTCTCAACCCATCTATCTTGTGTCTTCATCCTTGCTGTCAAAATGCCAGTGCCTTCTTAAACAGGAGAGAATGCGCGCTACATATTAATTTGGTTTATCTCATGGAGTACACTCAGACATGCACAACACACACAAACCAAAAAAAAAAAAAAATCAAGAAGGAGACAAATAATCAAAAGGGATGAATCTGGTAAGTCCTGTATGAAATAATGCAAGTCTGAACATATTTATTGGGATAAACATACACATTAAAGAAAGATTATTCAGCAGACAGAAGAAAAAAAAGATATTCATGAGAATAAACTAATACACATTCAGAAAATGTTTCAACGAATCTAAAAATTATATCAAAAATTCCCTTAGGCAAATCAAAGGAAATCTCCTGATAGTTATATGTACAAGCAACCAGGTGAATTAGTTTCACATTAGTTGCCACCAATCAGAATGGGTTAGGTTCTGCTGCAGTAACAACCCTCAATTCTCAGAGGTTTAACACAGCAAAGGGTGTTTCTTGCTCACGCCACGCTTTCAACCTGGGTTGAATGAAGCTCTGCTCCAAGTTATCTTTATTCCAGGACCCAGACTGATAATACAGCTTCTACTTGGTATATTACTGAGATGTGGAAAACCATGTACCTAACATCAAGAGGAATGACATATGCCACTTCCGCTCACATTTGACTGACAGAAGCACATACTTCTTTATCTGAACTCAAAGAACAGGCATGTATAGCTCTCCTGCAGGGGAGGTTGCACACAACCCCTGAGCTCAGACAAACTGGATTTAGGTAAATGGGAATCCCCCCTGAGTTTCCCAGGTGGCTCAGTGGTAAGAAATCTATCTGCCCGCCAAGCAGGAGACACGGGTTGGATCCCTGGGTTGGGAAGATCCTCTAGAGGAGGAAATGGCAGCCCCACTCCAGTATTCTAGCCTGGGAAATCCCATGGAAAGAAGAACCTGGCAGGCTACAGTCCATGGGGTTTCAAAGAGTCAGACACAACTGAGTGACTGAGCATGCAAATGTGCAAATGGTTAACACTGTTTCCTTCCTCTCCTCCCTATACATTCCTCCTTTTAGGTTACAAATTTTAATGTGCATAAAACCACTGGGAAACGAGTTACAATGCAGATTTCTGAGATCTACCTCCAAAGAAGCTGATTTTGAAGGTCTGAACTGGTCCTCTGGGATCTGCATGGTCACTACAGGTAAACTTAATGTCTAGTGGTAGAAGGAGCATTTTGAGCAACACTGATCTAATCTCAGGTGAAACTTGCTATGTGGATCCTTCTCATATCAAATGACCTTTCCTCACTCCTTGCTCAAGATGGATAGAACCAAAATCCCTCAGAATATCTGTAACTTAGAAATTCAAGAGACACAACAACTACACGCAATGTGGGATTCCTGGACTGGATTCTGAAACAGAAAAAGGGCATTCAGAGAAACATTGACTAACACTGCGCTTCCCTTGTGGCTCAGCTGGTAAAGAACCCACCTGCAATGTGGGAGACCTGGGTTTGATCCCTGGGTTGGGAAGATCCCCTGCAGAAGGGAAAGGCTACCCCACTCCAGTATTCTGTCCTGGAGAATTCCATGGACTGTATAGTCCATGGGGTCGCAAAGAGTTGGACACGACAGAGTAACTTTCACTTTCACTTGGACTAACATTAGGGGAAATTTGACAGAACTGTACTGTGTTAATTTCCTGGTTTTGAGACTCAAACTGTGATTATGTAGGATGTTAATGTTAGGTGAAACTGGATGAAGAGTACACAGGAATTTTCTACACTATTTTTTTTTTTTCAACTTTCTGTGAATTTAAAATTGTTTCCAAATGAAAAGTTAAAAACAAAGTTATTATAAAGATATTCATCTCATGGGATCATGGTGATGTTAAAAGAGATTATACATGTAAAGAACATGGTGCTATATTGTACAATCTGTCTACGGCTCCCTACAGAACCCACGTAATGCCCTGCCTTCTGCAGGTACTTTCTCTGTAAGTGCTTGACATGTTGAATTAGCTTGAGAAAAAGGAAAAACAAACGAACTTTATGTCATACCACTTCATTCTTATAATAACTCTGTGTAGACAGTATTTTACCTTCATTTTACAGATGAGGTCTTGGAAGTACCAAAGGGCTTACAGCTCACAGGCTTGAATGCAATTTGTTTCTGCCCTGGCTATAGTGAAAGCACTCTCGTCCACAGCACTTCCAGCCCAGGGGAACAGCTGTTCGCTCTCTCCAGCACCACCCTCTCCAGCTTCCTGGTCTGTGCTTTCAGAAAACAAGGCTGTTTCTGCCAGTTTCCTGCTTCAGCATTTGGATTTCATTAGCAAGCACAATTCTAATTGAACTTTTATTCACTAGCCACAACTTGGCAATTAATCAAGCTTCTTCCAAGTTCAGAGCCTATGTTCACTTCCTTTCACCAAGAGAGACAAAAAAAAAGAAGGAAAGAAACCTCAATCCTCATTCCTAGGGCAATGTACCCTGCTCTTGTGCTGGTTTCCACGTCTCCCTGTGTTCCCAGGACACCGTGCACTTAGTAATTTCTAAAGAAGACTGTTAGATTCAGATGGTAATCACAGTCCCCTTCTAACACATTCCCTGGACTCCTGGCCTCATTAGAAATCCTCTCATCACTTGCTTCCAGCCTCTCACTTGCAAGTAAATGCTGGTGTCTGCTCTCCTTCCTGCCAGAATTTCAAGACACCTCATTTACTTTTTTTCTTAATGTAACATTTATTGTTGTCTCCCCAGTTCTCTGATTAAAGACAGAATAATGTTTCTTGCAGAAAAATCAGAAAATGTGAAAAATCACAAAGAGGATAGAACTGAATCATAATGCCACCAGCTGAAAATAAGCACAGCTAATATATGGAGATGCAATTGATCTTTGATTTTCTTAAATACAGCTTTTGTTACAGAACCCACGTAATGCCCTGCCTTCTGCAGGTACTTTCTCTGTAAGTGCTTGACATGTTGAATTAGCTTGAGAAAAAGGAAAAACAAACGAACTTTATGTCATACCACTTCATTCTTATAATAACTCTGTGTAGACAGTATTTTACCTTCATTTTACAGATGAGGTCTTGGAAGTACCAAAGGGCTTACAGCTCACAGGCTTGAATGCAATTTGTTTCTGCCCTGGCTATAGTGAAAGCACTCTCGTCCACAGCACTTCCAGCCCAGGGGAACAGCTGTTCGCTCTCTCCAGCACCACCCTCTCCAGCTTCCTGGTCTGTACTTTCAGAAAACAAGGCTGTTTCTGCCAGTTTCCTGCTTCAGCATTTGGATTTCATTAGCAAGCACAATTCTAATTGAACTTTTATTCACTAGCCACAACTTGGCAATTAATCAAGCTTCTCCCAAGTTCAGAGCCTATGTTCACTTCCTTTCACCAAGAGAGACAAAAAAAAAGAAGGAAAGAAACCTCAATCCTCATTCCTAGGGCAATGTACCCTGCTCTTGTGCTGGTTTCCACGTCTCCCTGTGTTCCCAGGACACCGTGCACTTAGTAATTTCTAAAGAAGACTGTTAGATTCAGATGGTAATCACAGTCCCCTTCTAACACATTCCCTGGACTCCTGGCCTCATTAGAAATCCTCTCATCACTTGCTTCCAGCCTCTCACTTGCAAGTAAATGCTGGTGTCTGCTCTCCTTCCTGCCAGAATCTCAAGACACCTCATTTACTTTTTTTCTTAATGTAACATTTATTGTTGTCTCCCCAGTTCTCTGATTAAAGACAGAATAATGTTTCTTGCAGAAAAATCAGAAAATGTGAAAAATCACAAAGAGGATAGAACTGAATCATAATGCCACCAGCTGAAAATAAGCACAGCTAATATATGGAGATGCAATTGATCTTTGATTTTCTTAAATACAGCTTTTGTATAAATTTTCCATTCGATGTCAAAACTCCTAATTCAGAGATCTAAAATGCAAGTAAAACCAGGGTTAGTATCACCACATCACATAATTCCAGGGTATAACGTTCATATTAGTCTATGAGAATGATACTCTCTGAACTTGTGTAGTGTACAATGTGTGCAGTTGTTTTTGGCAATTGTGTACAAGGCCTGAGCCTGGAAATTGTAGGTGAACTAAAGGATGAGGGCAGCACCTGAAAATTGTTGTAACAGAGGGATATGACATTGTACAGGAGGCGGTGACCAAAACCATCCCAAAGAAAAATACAAGATGGCAAGGAGGGGGAGGCCTCATCCTTTGTCTGAGGAGGCCTTACAAAAAGCTGAGAAAAGAAGAGAAGCAAAAGGCAAAGGAGAAAGGGAAAGATACACCCAACTGAATGCAGAATCCCAAAGAATAGCAAGGAGAGATAAGAACGCCTTCTTAAATGAACAATGCAAGAAATAGAGGAAAACAACTGAATGGGAAAGACTAAAGATCTCTTTGACAAAACTGGAGATACCAAAACTGGAGATATCAAGGGAACATTTCCTGCAAAGATGGGCACAATAAAGAAGCAGTAAGGACCTAACAGAAGTAAAAGAGATTATGAAGAGGTGGCAAGAGCACACAGAACTATATACAAAATGCTGGGCCTGGATAATCACAATGGTGTGGTCACAAACCTAGACCCAGACATTTTGGCGTATGAAGTCAAGTGGGTCTTAGAAAGCACTACAACAAACAAAGCTAGTGGAGGTGATAGAATTCCAGCTGAGCTATTTAAAATCCAAAAAGATGATGCTGTTAAAGTGCTGCACTCAATATGTCAGCAAATTTGGGAAACTCAAGAGTGGCCACAGGACTGGAAAAGGTCAGTTTTCATTCCGATCCCCAAAAAAGGCAATGCCAAAGAATATTCAAACTACCACACAATTGTGCTCATTTCACATGCTAAGAAGATAATGTTCAAAATCCTTCAAGCTAGGCTTCAATGATAATGTGAACCAAATTTCCAGATGTACAAGCTGGATTTAGAAAAGGCAGAGAAACCAGAGATCAAATGGCCAACATCTGTTGGATCATAGAAAAAGCAAGAGAATTCCTGAAAAACATCTACTCTGCTTCATTGCCTATGCTAAAGCTTTTGACTTGGTGGATCACAACAAACTGTGGAAAATTCTTAAAGAGATGAGAATCCCAGAACACTTACCTGCCTCCCGAGAAACCTGTTTGCAGGTCAAGAAGCAACAGTTAGAACTGGACATGGAACAACAGACTCATTAAAAATTGGGAAAGGAGTATGTCAAGGGTGTGTATTGTCACCTTGCTGATTTAACTTCTATGCAGAGTACATCATGTGAAATAGCAGGCTGGATGAATCACAAACTGGAATCAGGATTGCCAGGAGAAATATCCACAACCTCGGATATGCAGATGATATCACTCTCATGGAAGAAAGGGAAGAAGAATTGAAGAGCCTCTTGAAGGTGAAAGAGGAGAGTGAAAAAGCTGCTTAAAACTCAGCATTCAAAAAANCTAGATGTGTATAAGAGACAGGTATTTATAGTGTTCTAAAGCTTGTCACATTAAAATTTTAATTGTGATTTATATTTTCTATGAGTTTAATTAACTGCATGTATAATAAATTTTAAATGATCAATCTTATGTTTCAAGTTTTGCATGTTAGGTATATACATTTAATAAACTGAGCACTCTAGAAAGTATAGATACAAGTTTATGTTCCTCTCTGTTAAATCAACCCCCGGGGGAGGGTGACATTAGTGGTAGAAACAATCTCAGAGAGGTTAATTTGTCCAAGGTCACACTGGAATCCTAGATCTGTAGGAATATAAAGCCTGTGTTTATATCTGCTGAACCACCAACTCTTTGTAGACATCTTTTGGAGTCTCTTTTCTCATACTATTTAGGGAACTTTTAATTTTTTTTCATTTAACAGTAAGTGATTTTGATTTGTACAGACATAATTGTCCAAACAGATTCCTCATGAGCTGAATTAAACCATTAGAACTATTTTTAATAAAAATGAAAGAATTCATTGATAATATTTTAAGTAAAATAATTTCAAACAGAAATGTAGATTGCTAACTTCTCTTGAAGAAAACAGCAGATCTAGCAACGATGGGCTATTATGTGACAAAATTCAACAGGAACTTAGTGAGGATTACCCTTGGAAGATGGAGAAGGAATTGGCACCCACTCCAGTATTCTTATCTGGAGAATCCCATGGACAGAGGAGCCTGGCAGGCTACCATCCTTGGGATTGCAGGAGTCAGACACAACTTAGCCACTAAACTACCACCACCCATGGAAGGGGCAGTTACATCCAATTTTCCTCTAGGTGCATATAAGGTGCTATTTTTATAGCAGACTTGATGTACTGAAACCAACTGCACAGAGACCCTCAAGAATCTGCAGGCTTGTAGAATTCGTCATCAAAGGGGACTTTTGATAGTATCAGGCACAATATAGAGATGCAACCTATTTTAAGACCTCAAAGGCAATGTTTCCAGTTCTAAGATGCAGATTCTAGCATCATATATAACCAATCAATATGTTCTCCTAACATGGAATTGGATATGCAGATTACATAAACACACACAAGATTAGACACTGACCGAATAAGAAAAAGCCAGCAAAGGACACGGACAAAGAGCAGCCAAAGAAGTAAAATGAAACTAGGAGAGTTCATCCATCCATTCATCTCTCCATTCATTCATTCACAAAGGAGCTCTGCCAGGCATATGAGAAAGAACGCATGAGAACCTTATAACTCATGAAATAATGCATGAGAACCTTATAACTCTTTCCTGAATCAATCACTCATTCACCCAGTGGCTTTCAGTGCCCACTTTGTTCTAGGTTATGGAAGATACACAGGGCACACAGCAGTAAACAAAATGCATAGAATCCCTTCCATCACCTGTTAAGTCACTTCAGTCATGTCTGACTCTGTGCAACCCCATAGACGGCAGCCCACCAGGCTCCACTGTCTCTGGGATTCTCCAAGCAAGAACACTGGAGTGGGTTGCCATTTCCTTCTCCAATGCATGAAAGGGAAAAGTGAAAGGGAAGTCACTCAGTCGTGCCCGACTCTTTGCAACCCCATGGACTGCAGCCCACCAGGCTCCTCCGTCCATGCAACTTTCCAGGCAAGAGTACTGGAGTGGGTTGCCATTGCCTTCTCCCCTTTCATCACCTAATAGACCCTAAACGGTTAATCACACAAATAAAATTGGTAAATCTTGTAAAAGATGCTTAAGAGTTTATACCAGTGGTTGCCTACTGTAACTTAGAGAGTCAGAGAAAAATTTTCCAAGGACAATATATTAAATCATTAAGGCCCATAAGCCATTGATCATCCCTTTCTAAACCCTGGTTGGCTTCAATGTATGTTCACTTGCCAACTGAATAAATGATGGAAGTAGTTAACATAAACTAAGGATGTATCAGCTGAGCTTTGTGGTGAGAGCTTTACACAAATCAACTCTTTAACACTTAATTCTATTTTAAGATAGATACTCTGACTGTCTCCACTGTGTAGATGAGGAATCAAGCACAGTACTTGCCCAAAGCTGGAAAACTCAAATCCAGATCTGCCCTTTTAGAGTTGCCATACCCTTAACCCTTGACTTTCTTTTTTTTTTTTAAGGATCATTATCTGCAAAAGTTAATCTAGCTGGTAAATAGTTGCATACTAAACACATACACACACACACATACGCACACATCAGAGTAGCATTTCCTGAAAGAATAAATATCAATATATCTTAATCCATTTTTATAGTAAAGAGTTACTCCAGCAAGAACAAGCAAATTCTTCCTATAATACCTCTTTATTGAGGACAAATATGAGCTAAGAGACATGGTGCAGCATCCAGTCTTAGAAAGCAATTTTCAAGGATGGAGTGTCTGCACTTTCTGTTGCAAAATAATGAACACATGGACACCACAGAATGCTTATCCAACATAGTTTGCCATGTTAGCATTTAAAATAGGAGAACATGTGCTGAGAGATATAAAGAAACGTAACTCTACATATGATTTCATCCCTATTTGGCTCAACATTGATCATTTGCTGTTAAGTAAACACTTTAAAGTAAAAAGACTCAGTGGGAATTTGGATATTTTGGAAGAAATTTCATGGCAAAAGCTCACCATGGGGAGGTGAGAAAAGAGAAAGCAAAAGCCTTTATTGTTGAAAAAAAAGTAAGAGAAGCTGATAACTTTGGCTGAGAAAACTCTTTGAGATTGAGTCATATCCATATGCAAGGAAGATCACTTTTTATGCAGTTGCATTGTGAAATAAGGAGAAAGCTTTCCCCCTTTATCCAAGTGCAAAGAAAGATTCCCTAGATTAACATTAGAAGTGTAAAAATATTTTCTCCCCAACTTTTCCTCCAGCTCCCAGCTCCAATGTCCTTTCTTAACACTCTGACACTCAAATTTTTGTAAATATTAATTCCTCAGAAAGTTTCTAGTGTAGTCTAAATTCTAATTCTTGAACACTCTACAAAGCACAGGGAATACCGCCCCAAAAGATAGCACACAAGCTTAAACTTTCTCTACATCTTTCAAAGTTAGAAAATCTGGGCCTATTAATGTGGTTAACATGACATAACATGTATACATTCTGTTTAAAATTAATGACTATTTGAAAGAGTTTACAAAAAGCTGAAGAAGTATGACAGAACAGTTTTTGTTTGGGGTTTTAGAATTTGTTTTTTTATATTGAGAGGGTAAGAAGAAAGAAAATTTTTGAGTGCTATGATATGGCATGATAAATTAGAGCAATATTTCTGAAGTGCATTCAATTACAAATTGGCTTAAGCTTTCAAAAGGATAGGCCTTGTGGATAGACATGTCCTGAATATGAAACATTACTATATTAATGATGTATTAAATCATTTTTATAAAATAAAAAAACATTGCTTCTAGAGTACTTTAAAAAATGTTCACAGCTCTTTGAATATAGTATGTGAAGGAGAGAGAGGAGGTTTTGATAAATTTAAAACGCCAATGAGTTCAAGGGAATGGGATCATCTGACCAAGGCTGTGTCCTCATTCATTTGTCCCACAGATACTTATTGAGGGCTTCTTAGGGCCCAGTTGAGGGCTTCTTAGGGCGCAATTGGAGAAGGAAATGGCAATCCACTCCAGTACTATTGCCTGGAAAATCCCCATGGACAGAGGAGCTTGATGGGCTACAGTCCATGGGGTCGCAAAGAGTCAGACAGGACTGAATGACTTCACTTTCACTTTCAGGCCCAATACTCTTCTAGGTCTTGAGGACAGCAGAGAATATCTCTCTTATCCTAGGGTGGGTGTTCTATTATGGGAAACATAATAAACAGAGAGCAAACAAACACTCAACTAAATGTCAAGGAGGGACACGGTCTTTGAATATAAGTACAGCAATGAAAGATAATGGGCTGTGGAGTGGAAGAAGAGTGGGGGTAAATGAGGGAAGGGCTTGTGAAGATAGTTTGCCATTGTCTCTAGCCTCAAGAAAGGGAGTGGTAAAACTGTGAAAGAGCTCTGCATTAGGAGCCAGGAGACATGGACTCCAGTTATGACCTTCTCAACAAGGATTCATTTTTGTTAGAAACTCTTATATTCAAGATCTTATGCCAGTATGGAAAAATGAGGAGGACTGAGAAATTCAGAAACTGGAAAGAGATCCTGTGGCACTGCTAGTTTGAAGACCAAGTCTGTTGCTTTATTCGAAAGCAGGAAAGAAAATAGGAGTTGGAAGCAGAAAGACCCAGTTCAATCTCTTCTTAGTCATGTGATCTCAGGCAAGTTGCTTCATCATTCTAAGTCAGTATCCTCATCCATCAAAGAGAGATATATACCTACTTCAGGAAGTTTCCATATGATTAAATGAGAGCAAGCATGCAAAATTAGCTCAATGCATGGTTCATGGTAAGCACATAATAATTGGGATATGTTATTAATTATTTGTTGTCATTTGTGTTGTTTAGTTGCTAAGTTGTGTCCAACTCTTTGCCTGCCAGGCTCCTCTGTCCATGGCATTTCCCAGGCAAGAATATTGGAATGGGCTCCCATTTCCCTCTCCAGAGGATCTTCCTGAGCCAGGGATCAAACCCATGTCTGCTACATTGGCAGGTGACTTCTTTACCACTGAGCCACCATGGAAGTCCAATAGTAATTACTAGATAACAACACAACAATGTCTTTGAAACAGAGCCCAAAAGTCCTTTCATTTTCTCAAGATGCCCCTTCTTAGTCCCAGGTGAAACAACCTGATTGTGGTAAATTGCTTTCTTTAGGCCAAATGATATCTGTCATGTTATGAACTGGTCCACTAAATAATGAGTTGGCCCAAAAAGTTTATTTGGGTTTTTTCCATTATATCTTATAGGAAAACCCAAATGAACTTATTGGTCAAACTCAATATTCTCATTTTAAAAATAACAGAACCTACTTGCAGCTATTCAGATAAGCATAAGGGGGGGAAAATCCAGTGGAAACGTGTGCTAGTCATTCAGTCACTGAGTCTGAATCCTTTACAATTGCAGGGCCTGGATTTCTCCAGATATGGACTCCTATGCAGACACTGGCCATGGGAGAGAGGAGCCCTGGCTGAGTATTGAGAAGGTACATTTATATGTGTCTGACTGGTTGCATCCTAAAAACAAATATAAAAATTAACTTTGATTCCTTCATGGATTATTATTACCGAGTCCTCTACTAAAGCTGACATAGATATTTAAGTCTTTACTTGAAATTTGTTTTTGTTATTTATATTCCCTTCTCAGAAACAAAAGAGAAAGAATGAAATACAGAAAAAAATTTAAAGCTTTGCAAGAAAACAGCTAAGAGAAGATTAACCATTTGGCAAATGAGGGCAGCTGGGGAAAGCTTATGCCAGGAATGTGGACAGAATATGACAGAGACACATGATATATTGGCATAGAAGCTGTTCCCAAGAGGTATCTCTTACACATGATCCATGAAGCGACAGGTGTTTTTGGAAATAGGATCCTGTCTTTGTCTCAGGCCACATCCTCTGTCACAGAGGGGACAGAGAATTGGAAAAATCACCACCACACTGACAATCCTCATTGACCTCTGGCATGGAATAACACGTTCTTATCTACCAGCAACGGCTGCCCCTTCTGCAGCCCGCCTCTTATCTCCATTTGCAGGCCATGAAATTATCCCACCTTCTGAAAGTGCATCAACAGCAAACATTGCTACTACCTGAACCTCTTTGGTGACTAAGACCCTCCTAAGGCCTAGTGAGGAGGGATGAGGATAAAGGTTTATCTTGTTGAGTACACATCACACTGCCTGGGCTTTTGAAGGAAGGCTAGAAATTATTCCTCTTTGTTAGGAAAACTCACAAGGATTGAACATCAGTCAAACTAAATGAGGAAAGGAAAAGGGAGGACAGGTAGGTAGAAGTCTGTTGCCATATGCCCATGGTCACTCTACCGCCTCAGCCAGAATGTGAGTATACTAGGGAGAGAAGTCACATTCTTCTGTCATCTGTAAGAAGACTCTAAAGGAGGAATGGCCAGTTCAGGACACTGCCCAGTCTCTCACCTACAAAAGGCAACCCTGATCAGTGAGGACTGTTTTACTTGGGCAACCATAAATAGCCAATTTCAACCCAGTAGTTCATGCACTCACAACTGATCAGAACAGACACAGAAGAAATGTGCTTCATATATTTTAGATAAGAGTGTGGTATAATCACCATGCATGCTTTTCCCTATAGGGGATGGAATCCTAAAAACCTTAAGCTTAGGAATTAAAAAAAATCCTGGCTAGATTTCGACTCACATGACACCATTTTAGAAACCACATGATCTATAAAGGAAAATGTTATCACAAAGTAGCAGATGTGAAGTTTTAAAATGTCAAGTGGATTTAGAAGAAAACTATACTTCTAAATGGCAACAGGTGGTCTTTGCTTCTCATACTCATTTTAAGAGAGAAGATAACAAAAAAGAACACATTTTGCCTGTCAACATGAGAATGGATAATCAGGCAGGAAGTGAAAACATAATGTTACAAGTCAAAACATTTGAAAGAGTTTTTTAAAATGTGTTTTCCATGGTCGGAAGTTTTCAGTTTTTGCGGGGTGGGCGGGTGGTGCACAAGCATATATTGAGTCATTTCCAACATGATTCCTTTTCTCAAGTAGAAAAAAATCTTTGCAGAGAAGGGTCAGCTTGTATTTTACAAGCAGAGGAAATGGAGTTGATAGAGAAAGAATGACAAAAAAATGCCCAGGTGACAAATATTGCACGTGTCTTCTCTACAGCAGTAATCAAATTCTTTGATGAAAGAGTTGAGTGTATTCACATTTCAGTATATTCACAGCTGATATCCTACCTGGAAGAAACTAAGCCTTGCATTTAGCAAGGGGTCACTGTGTAGCTAAGGTAATGAGGTTTTGTGCACAAGCAATTGTCTCAGAGTTCCTTGTTGGCTGCATTTTTCAATTGATCAAATCTAGCCATTGCACATAGGCAAAAATTGTCTCAGTACATGATATGATGAACTAATAATGTCTTGTATTACAAAATACAAGAATTTCAAGATGGATAAACTCTACAGAAGAATCTAACCCATCTTCCTGCCAAAAATGGCAGTCTTGCAAGTGCTTTGCTTGGTCTTGTTTTAAATATTTCAAGTAAGGAGAATTTTTACTCCCTAAAACCTCTCATTGTTCAAGAGGTTTCTTTTCTTACCTTTAAATGTGCATGGGACTATATTCATCCCATTATGCCTTTTGGCTACCTCTCATTAGTGTCATGGCCCAGGTGCAGGTTGGAAAAGAATTTCCAGACATGAGACAGATGAGAGGGAAATAAAGTTTATTAGAGTGGGAGACACTGTTAGAACAGTGGGTCAGCTCAAGGAAGAACCAACGTTGAAGAGCGGTCCTTAGTACTCCCTTAAACCCGTGGTACAAGGAGTGGGACAGGGGTCTTGTGGGTCATTTTCTGATTGGATGAGGCACATATACTGGGTAGGGCGGTTGAGGGGAGTAAGGCAAATATCTTCTCCCTATGGAGTAGGAGGGGAGACAGGTTATACTGCTCAGGAGGACCTGAAATCCATTAATAGTTACAACATGGGGGAGGCAAGGACAATAAGGGTCTGGTTTTTCCATTCCTGCATTCCAAGACCCTCCTTGATTTTATCTGCTCTTTTCTCCTTCAGTTCAGTTCAGTTCAGTCGCTCAGTCCTGTCCGACTCTGCGACACCATGAATCACGGCATGCCAGGCCTTCCTTTCCATCACCATCTCCCGGAGTTTACACAAACTCATGTCCATCGAGTTGGTGATGCCATCCAGCCATCTCATCCTCTGTCGTACCCTTCTCCTCCTGCCCCCAATCCCTCCCAAAATCAGTTTTTTCCAATGAGTCAACTCTTCGCATGAGGTGGCCAAAGTACTGGAATTTCAACTTTAGCATCATTCCTTCCAAAGAAATCCCAGGGCTGATCTCCTTCAGAATGGAATGGTTGGATCTCCTTGCAGTCCAAGGGACTCTCAAGAGTCTTCTCCAACACCACAGTTCAAAAGCATCAGTTCTTCGGTGCTCAGCTATCTTCACAGTCCAACTCTTGCATCCATACATGACNCAGCTTTAGCATCATTCCTTCCAAAGAAATCCCAGGGCTGATCTCCTTCAGAATGGACTGGTTGGATCTCCTTGCAGTCCAAGGGACTCTCAAGAGTCTTCTCCAACACCACAGTTCAAAAGCATCAGTTCTTCGGTGCTCAGCTTTCTTCACAGTCCAACTTTCATATCCATACATGACCACAGGAAAAACCATAGCCTTGACTAGATGGACCTTAATCGGCAAAGTAATGTCTCTGCTTTTGAATATACTATCTAGGTTGGGTCATAACTTTTCTTCCAAGAAGTAAGTGTCTTCTAATTTCATGGCTGCAGTCACCATCTGCAGTGATATTGGAGCCCCCAAAAATAAAGTCTGACACTGTTTCCACTGTTTCCCCCATCTATTTGCCATGAAGTGATGGGGCCGGATGCCATGATCTTCATTTTCTGAATGTTGAACTTTAAGCCAACTTTTTCGCTCTCCTCCTTCACTTTCATCAAGAGGCTCTTTAGTTCCTTTCTAATTCTTTTAAAATATCCTTTAATTTCACACTTCTTATTCCCTTCCCACTCTGAATTTTGCTGACTGGTCATTTTAATGAGTCAGGCTTTGGATGTAGCTATCAATGTTTATTAGCCTTGTAATTTCTAGTTCAATTTATGATTGTTCTTTTTTGTTAAGTCCTCTCTCTTGCTTTCCTTGTGTTTATTTTGTTGACCTTATCTTCCTAATTCTTGAGGTCAATGCTCATTTCATTTGTTTCACTTCATACTTGTTTAATGACTAAAGAATTTAAAGCAGTTATTTTCCCTGAATTCAGCTTTAGCTGATCCCCTAAAATCAAAGATGTTGCATTTCATTTTCTCTTTCTTTGAAATGGTTTATATCCACAGCTGAGTTTTAAGGAGAGAGCTTTATGATTGCTTTTTAAAATAACTGTTTCTGAAATTATTTTAAATTAAAAATAGATTGATTATACAAAGCAGAAAGAAGGGGGAAATCCTCCAGAATTCGACTGTTCAAATGCTTATATACATCTTTGCAATCATTGGTGCATATGGTTGCTTCTTTCCTTTACTTTAAAAATATATGTTATCTATTCTGTTTTAAAAGCTACTTTATTTCCTAACTATTTTATGTGTGCTTATCAGGAACTCTTGCTGCTCTTGAGGGGCTGTGGACTTTGGGAGTCCTACAGTAACTTATATGAACATGGAGATTGTTTGACAGGTAGATTTTTAGATTTTATGAGATCCTTCCTTTTGAGAGACAGAAAAAGGAACTATGACAAAGATTTCATATATGAAAATATTGCTTTGCCTCCATCTCCTTTAAGTAACGACCTCTTCATCAAGCTTAAAGACAAAAGACTCAAGAAATGGCTCCTCCTGTCCTCCTGTCCAGGACACCTGCCTGCTTCCCAGTATCTCCAGATTTGCAATCAGATCCATCCTTTACCAACCAGGCAAATCACATTAGTCTGTGGGAGCCTCACTTTCTGCATTTGTAAAATGGGGACAGTCGTAGTCCCTCACTTATCAAACAGTAGTGAACTGGATTTCCCTGGTGGTCCAATGGTTAAGCATCCACTTGCCAACACAGGGGAGGTGGGTTTGATCCCTGATCAGGGAACTAAGATCCCACATGCCTTGGGGAACTAAGCCCACCTGCTGCAACTACTGAGCCTGTGCGCCATAACAAAGGAGCCCCACGGTTCAACTAGAGAAGCCCGTGAACCACAACAAAGACCCAGTGCAGTCAAAAAATTTTCAAACAACAATGGTGATTTTTACACAAAATAATGCAGAGAAAGCACTTACCACAGGGTCTGGCACCTAATAAATACTCACTAAATGATGGCTGTTGTTACTGTCATTGATCCCCCTACTTTTCAAACAAGCAACACAAATAAAGGTCTCACTTCTCAGCTGAGACTGGGGGGAGCTCAGTGCCAGCTACTCATCTGCAGTCTTACAAAAGCAATTAAAGCTCGCTGTGATCGTGAGTCTTGACCGTCCTTGAAGCCCAAGTTACCCTACTGAGAGAGGAAGCCAATGCCCTTGCGCCCGTTCCTGTGCTGTTTATTATGCCAGAGAGGCTGCTCGGACTCATTACTGCTGCGGAATACAGGCCCCCCGGGGCTGAAGTGGAGCCGGATAATTACCAACAGATCCCTAATAGGTGTGGACTCAATGGAAACAAGTCAATCAGAAATGAGGCATTTATGACTAAACTATTCCAGTCCACGCTTGGGGGCACCGCAGACTGCTAATGAGGGCGACACTCCCAAGGCCAAGGGCCCTGACCACCAGCTCCACCCTTGAGAGCCCTTTGCTTTAGAGGATCTGGACATCCCTCCTCCTGATCTATGCAGCAGCTCGATTTGGGAGAACTAAGCGGCAAGCTGGTTTGGTTTGATACCAACATCTCTGTCTTGATGGCCTGGCCCAGTAAAAGATCTGGTTCTCTCAGAAATTCCACCTTCAAGAGAAATCTCTCGAAATTAGCCTCCCACTCTGTTCTTCTTTCCTTCAGCTCCTGCCCAGCTGCCTGTCTCCTCCTCCATCCTTATCACAGGTAGCATCCTTTTAAAACTCTGCAGTAACTTCTGGAAACCACTTCACCTCTGCTCACCAATTCTCTGAGTTGCAGCATTGCCTTGAGGTAACATGGCTTTCTTTTTTTACAGTTTTAATATTTTTTAATTGAAGTATAGTCGATTTACAATGTCATATTTATTTCTGCTGTACAGCAAAGTGCCTCAGTTATGCATACATATATATATATATATATACATGCTTTTTTATATTCTGTTACATTATGGTTTATCACATGATATTGATTGTAGATCCCTGTGCTATACAGTACGACCTTATTGTTTTTCCATTCTATATATGCTGCTGCTAAATCACTTCAGTCGTGTCTGACTCTGTGCGACCCCATAGAAGGCAGCCGACCAGGCTCCCCTATCCCTGGGATTCTCCAGGCAAGAACACTGGAGTGGGTTGCCATTTCCTTCTCCAATGCATGAAAGTGAAAAGTGAAAGTGAATTCGCTCAGTCGTGTCCGACTCTTAGCGACCCCATGGACTGCAGCCTACTAGGCTCCTCCATCCATGGGATTCTCCAGGGAAGAGTACTGGAGTGGGGTGCCATTGCCTTCTCCACTATATATAATAGTTTACACTTGCTCAGCCCAACCTCCCGCTCCATCCCTCCCTCAACCGCCTCCCCCTTGGCAACCACCTGTCTGTTTCATAGATAGGTTCATTTGTGCCATATTTTAGATTCTGCCGGGGTCCAGCCCCGGTGGGACCAGGGTAATTCGNCTCCAGGGAAGAGTACTGGAGTGGGGTGCCATTGCCTTCTTCACTATATATAATAGTTTACACTTGCTCAGCCCAACCTCCCGCTCCATCCCTCCCTCAACCGCCTCCCCCTTGGCAACCACCTGTCTGTTTCATAGATAGGTTCATTTGTGCCATATTTTAGATTCTGCCGGGGTCCAGCCCCGGTGGGACCAGGGTAATTCGAAGGTGGGGACAAAATCGGCATTCTAGGAAAAAACTTATTTAATTATAGATATTTAGTGAGATTAGAAACAGATAGTGTAGTAGGAAAATTAGTGGAGAAAAAGAGGCTGAATAACTTGGTTTACATACAGGCTCCTCCATCCATGGGATTTTCCAGGCAGGAGTACTGGAGTGGGGTGCCATTGCCTTCTCCGTCTTTGTTCCTTGGGTCACCACAGTTAATACCTACTTTGTCCCCAACAAAAGTATGTATGGAGAGAGGGGAAAAATAGAGAAACAAAGCATCGATTGTCAGTCAGACACTTGGAAGAGAAAACACATACAGGAAAAGGCAGTTCAAGATGCTGGTAGGGGAAAATCCTGAACTCACCCCTTCTCCCCAGACACAAGTCTACAGCTATACATGGAAAAATTCCATCTGAAAAGAAGCCAAGAAGTAGCTGAACCACTCCTCCACAACAACAAATAAAAGTGACACACTGAAATAGGAAGGAAAGGCAGAGACACCAATTCACCCAAAGCCTCACCCACTGTACTACAATACGCATGCGAGAGGGATCTCATCAATAGGGAGCATTGCTCTGAGGAGTGAGCTATTGGTGCTATGTTCTAATAGCTTTATTAGTTCACCCCTCAAGTCACTGAATCCATACCACCACACTGAGGGTTAGAAGAGCATTTTCTTAGGTGAAGAGGCAGACAGAGTGGTTGAACTCAGATTTTTCCATCTGTAAAGACTACTTCTTTGACCCCAGCTACTCACAGACAGCATGTTGGGAAGCTCTAAGCTACTGGGTCAGGGGAAGGGCTTAGACACAATTCATATTTGCTTTAGCAAAACATTTCACACAGAATCTTCCATAATCAGCAGTTGTTAGGGTGACTGGTAATTATTTGAACCAATGAGTGTTGTTTAAGAGATCAATACTGAATTGGAAAGAAGTCTCTAGGATAGTGCCACAAAGTTATGTTTAGGGTCTAATACTCCAATATTTTAATCAATACATATGGTTAAAATGTAGAATGTGCACCTAGGTGGGGGGAGTCCTTAGAACAAAACAAATCTGGGAAACAGCATTAAAATGGCTGACAGAATCATGTTTAAAAATCACCTCCACAGGCAGCAACGCTGGGTTAAAACCATCAGAAGAAATATAACAAATATGAAAGTAGATTCCTAATATTTAAGTTTTAAAAAACCTATATGTAAGAAGAATGAGACCCAGATAGAGAGTCTTTTATTTTTTATTTTTATTTTATTTTATTTTATTTTACTTTACAGTACTCTATTGGTTTTGGCATACATTGACATGAATCTGCCACGGGTATACATGAACTCCCAAACATGAACCCCCCTCCCACCTCCCACCCTACATCATCCCTCCGGATAAAATTCATGACTTTCATCGTTCTACTGTCTGAGCTCCACTTTTGAACAAGAACACACATGGGATGATGTTATGGACTGAATAATTGTGTTTCCCCAAAATTCACCTGTTGAAATCTGAAATCCTGAGGTAATGGCTTTCGGAGATGAGGGCCTCTGGGAGTGATTAGATCATGAGGGTGAAGTCTTATGAATGGGGTGAATATCCTTATATAAGAGGGCCCAGAGAGCTCTCTGACCTCTTTCCACCAAGAACAGAGGGAGAAGGTGGTCATCTGTGAGCCAAAAAGTAGGTCCTCAAGTAACACCACATTTGCTAGCACCTTGAGGTCGGACTTCCCAGTCTCTTGATTTGTGAGAAGTAAATATTTGTATTTAAGGCCCCCTTGTCTGTGGTATTTTGTTATATCAACCTGAGCTAGCTAAAACAGAAACCATACTGGCAGGTGAACTGGAAACAGGAGGGTGCGAGGCTAGACCATGGGTTGTAGAGATGTCTTAGAGGGAACACACTTGGGGTCTGGCCATGCAGAGCCTTGTTGAAGTATCCCACAAACAGGAGGAGGAAGAGCCAGAGAAAAACAGGTGCGAGCCATGGGACATGACAGGGATGTAGGTCTCAGGGTAGTGCTGGGCTATTTGGAAATGAAAAGGAGGTACGACCTTGAGGAATGAGAGTGACAGACCAGGGGGCTTTCCTAGGCCATAAAAGGAGTGAAGGTGGATCCCAATAAAAGTTTATCTGGACACTGAAATTTGAGTTTCATTTCCTTGTTGTAATTTTCTTGTGTCAAAAAAATATCATTATTCTGTTGCTGTCTTTTCCCAACCATTTTAAAATGTAAAAAACAACAACACACACACACACACTCTCAGCTTTTGAGTAGCACAAACACAGGCAGCAAGCCTTAGTTTGTCAACTTGAGTAGTGGGCTGTAGTTCAGTGAACAAATAAATGAAAATGATTTCTTAGGTGTTCTAGGGAACAGAGATAGCGAAGAGTAGGATTAATGGAAGACGAACTTCAAGAAGAGAAAATAATTCTGTGATAATCTAGATACTTTAGGAAAATTCTCGGGGGGAATGCTAATTTTAAAAAAGATACTAAAAATTCACAACTGTACGGTGGTTATCTGGACCAAAAATTCACTGCAGGAAATGTGAAACTGCTTCATTCAAAAGAGAGGAATATCATCATTCCATTCAGTTCAGTCGATCAGTCGTGTCCAGCTGTTTGCAACACCATGGACTGCAGCACACCAGGCCTCCCTCTCCATCACCAACTCCTGGAGTTTACTCAAACTCATGTCCATCCATTGAGTTGGTGATGCCATCCAACCATCTCATGCTCTGTTGTCCCCTTCTCCTCCTGCCTTCAATCTTTTCCAGCATTAGGGTCTTTTCAACTGAGTCAGTTCTTTGCATCAGGTGGCCACAGTATTGGACTTTCAGCTTCAGCATCAGTCCTTCCAATGAATATTCAGGACTGATTTGCTTTAGGATGAAATGATTGGTTCTCCTTGCTGACCAAGGGACTCTCAAGAGTCTCCTCCAACACCACAGTCCAAAAGCATCAATTCTTTGGCACTCAGCTTTCTTTCTAGTCCAACTGTCACATCCATACATGACTGTTGGATAAACCATACCTTTGACTAGATCGACGTTTGTTGGCAAAGTAGTGTCTCTGCTTTTTAATAAGCTGTCTAGGTTGGTCATAACTTTTCTTCCAAGGAGTAAGCATCTTTAAATTTCATGGCTGCAGTCACCATCTGCAGTGATTTTGGAGCCCCCCAAAATAAAGCCTGTCACTGTTTCCACTGTTTCCCCATCTATTTCCCATGAAGTGATGGGACCATATGCCATGATCTTCATTTTCTGAATGTTGAGCTTTAAGCCAACTTTTTCACTCTTCTCTTTCACTTTCATCAAGAGGCTCTTTAGTTCTTCACTTTTTGCCATAAAGGTGGTGACATCTGCATATCTGAGGTTATTGATATTTCTCCTGTCAATCTTGATTTTAGCTTGTGCTTCATCCAGTCCAGCATTTCTCATGATGTACTCTGCATATAAGTTAAGTAAGCAGGGTGACAATATACAGCCTTGATGTATTCAAGAGATGGGAATACCAGACCATCTGACCTGCCTCCTGAGAAATCTGTATGCAGGTCAAGAAGCAACAGATAGAACTGGATATGGAACAACATCCTTCCATAGCTTATGACATTAACTGAAGCTGAGGTGAGGATGGATACATTAGAGTTAAATATATACAGAGGACAGAGAATAGCTTCTCTGAGACAGGAATGGATTTCCTGTTACATTTTCAGACTGGCAACACAAAACTTTTCTTCCCAGAAGAAAGGCTTTTTAAAAATAAATACAAATTAAATTATTTTCTAAAACACTTTGGATGACCATAACATTAGTTTTTGGGGTTTTTTTGTTTTTTTTTTTTACGCCAACTGATCCATTTTGATTTCATTTTCTTTGCACTTAGCAGCCGAAATGGCAGCTGCCTCTTTGCCGAAAGAGAAATATGAGAACAAAGCCAAGGGGTTTCTATTAGACGTGTACTTTACATGGAAAAAATATGCTCCTGAGTACCACAGAATTGCTTGAATTGAAGATTTTCCAATGAATCATGTACTGCAACTAAACATTTGAATGCTATTTCCAACAAATATTGCTTTTATGTCAAATATGATGTTTGTAAATATGGTGTGTAGTTTACTAGTTTCTAAATGAACAATGTTAATACAAACTCTAGGGCAAGAGTGACAGTATGGTTGTATATTACACTGCACAATTTGCCATCATACTTTTTACATTAAAAAATAATGAGTCTGGTCTCATTTGCAGGTTTCTTAAAAGCAAGCATCACGTGGCCACATGAAAATATGATGCCACAGCTCATAAATAGTAAATGCAGACGGGATTTTCTTACCTTTCTGAACAAGTACGGCTGAAAGCTTTCTGGTCCTCAAGGGGCTCAAACTTATTAACAAAAGTTTGGAAGTTCAAGGGGAATTTTTTTTTCAAGAGTTTAAGGAAAGTGGTAAACTAAGGATTCGTTTCTCCCTCATTCTCTGGAAACCTACCATTGTATAGTTTAATCATTTTTAGGACGGAAAACCTCAATTTGCTTATGTTTATGATTAAGTATCACAACAGCTCCCTTTTTCCTAGAGTAGCTTTATGAAGTTATGGTCATTATATTTATCATAGTACTTGTATCAGTATAGCAAAGTACCACAAACTGGATGGCTTCAAAGAAATTAATATGCTCTCTCACAGTTCTACCAGCTATAAATCTGAAGTCAAGGTGTCAGCAGGGCTGAGCTCACTCTGAGACTCTGGGTAGAATAGTTTCTTTCCTCCTCCTAACTGCTGGTGGTGACTGTCAATTCTTGCAGTTCCTCAGCTTTCAGGTGCCTCACTCCCATCTCCACTTTCATCGTTACCTGGCTTTCTTTCCCCTGTGTCTCTTTCTTCCCCTCTTATAAGTCATTAGTCATTCTGGATTAAGTACTCATCATACTCTAGTTTGACCTCACCTCAACTAATTACATCTAAAGTGACCCTATTTTCAAAAAGATTACATTCTGAGAATCTGGGGGCCAGGATGTCTTTTGGAGAGGGGCATAATTTACCCATCACAGTACTTAAAGAAATTTGATCTTAAAATATTTCAGACTCTGTGAATGAAGAATACTGAACATAAACCAAGACCATATCAACAAACATTCGTGTTGAACTTCTTCTGTGCAACAATAAGCCCATCTACTTCTTCCTGGGGATCTTTTCTATCATAGACACTATATAATATGTCCCTCACAAAACACTGTAGTAGTTAGTTAACCATACTACTACACTGCAGGGAAGATTTTTCACTCCTGGTTTACAGATGAGTGAAATGAAGATCTAAGTGGTACAATAACTTGCCCAATGTCAATTCAAGATAATAAGAGAAGCAAGCAATGAACATTCAAACTCAAGTTTGTCTGACAGGCAAAGCAGTGAGTAAACTTAAAGGGCCACGTGATTAAATAACAATAAAAATTATTATTAATTTGCAGTGGGGTAGTATGATTTAGAAGGATTGTAAATGTTATGAAAAATCAGTGTATAGTCTGGAAGTCTTTATAATGTTTTATTCCAAACTCTATTACAGATTGGAATTACATTAAGAATTACCAATCTTTGAACATTTATTATCTACTAAGCCTTGCAGTAGACACTTGTGATATGAGATCAAACAAGATATAGTCTCTTCCTTTAAGATACTCATTGCCTAGTAGGTGAGAAGGACAAGTAAATGGACAACTAAGTTTGGTATATTCAAATAATAATAGGTAACATTTATCAGGTATTGATTGCATTCTTGGGTCTATTATGAGGGCTTAATGTACATTAATATATTAACTCTCACATGTGCATTGTGAAGAGATGCTATTTTGAATCTCTATTTCACAGATGAAGAAAGGAAAGGAAGGTTAGCTTAATGCAGAGCAACACTATCAGAGCATGGCCAAGCTAGGTTTAAGCCCATAGAGACTGGCTCCAGAATCCATACCCTTAACTTGTTAAACTCTACTTGTTTCCCAATAAAATATGAAAGAGTAGAAGTAAGTAAAGATACTAAAGAAGCTCAAAGGAGAGAAGTATAATGAAGATTGTAAGTTAAGCAAGGACCACCTTGCATGGTAACAGTACATGAGCAAAACCTAGAAGCAAGTGAGATCACAACAAATTCAAAGATTTATGGTAAAATATGTGTACAATAATCTTATGTAGTTTCTGAGATTGCTACACATATTACATGGGACAAATTAGATTATGCCTTAGTTCAGTGCCTAACAATTGGAAAGCACCTGGTACATACGGTTTCCTTCAGCATCACCAGCATTAACCCCAGGCTGACCACCAAGAGCTGTGCTGCTAGAGGGAATTCAGGCACCAGGTGGGACAGAAGGAGGTGAATTTGATCAGGATTTCCCAACCAGAATGGTTAACAAAAGCACTTCAGGAGACTTTTCAAAATACAGATTTTAGAGGCCCACAACAAACTAATAATCCAGAACCTCTCAGCAGTGGAATACAAGAAGTGCAATTTGACAAAAGAGTCAGGTATGAGATTTGAGAACCACTGAACTCTATAACCTTTATCTTTCCAAGCCTGACACTCTATGATTTCAACCTAATGTTTGATCTGGTTTCTAGAAATTTGGGAAAAGTGACTCAAGTGGGAAAGAGTGAGGTAAGAATATTAGAATGTATCAAAGAGTAAACAAAATGCTTCCACAGTTATTCTGGTACAGGATTATTTGATGCTGCTCAAAACAGAAGTCTTCAAATGTAGTTTTAAGAAAATCACCCCTCAAAAACATGCTGGTATATTTATTATGCTAAATTTCAACCAAGGGCTGATACTCAGTCCACCCTGAACCTGACCTCACCTCCTACCACATACTTGATTCTCTCACCATTCTTGACTCTCAAGCTATCTTTAACCTCATGCTGTTCTTTACTCTTGTCCACAGTAAGGGTGGGATCTTGTCCACAAAAGGACTCGGGGATAAAGTATGCCCAAGCACATCTGTTATGAATAATCCTTAGTAATTACATATAATATTTTTATGTGACATAGCAGAGCAAAAATTATTAAACTGTGAATATTCCAAGCCTTACCTTCTTCAGTTGTCCTCTTGTGACAACTCTGTCTTTGATAGCTTGGATAGACAGGATTTTGTGATGGAGAATTTGGGCAGTGTCTAGGCAGAGGCCAGATAGAAACAGATAATGACTAGATTAAAAAAAATTTTTTTTCATTGTAGACCATAAAGGGAAAACAAGGACTTTCTTAAACTAAAAGAAAAAATTTTGGAGTGTTGACAGTGAGGCGATAAAGAAAATGTTAACATTAGCTACTGGACTAAGACATATTTAAGAAAATGAGGGAAAGATGATTTAAACAAAATAACAAACAAACAAAAAAATTGGGAGTTTCAGATTGTGTCTGCCTTGACATTATTCAAGACATTCCAGTAAAGATGCAAAGGGTTTAAAGTATTTTTTATTTATGCAGTGTATTTTTCTTCTAAGGCTACACTGACAAGGACTGGATTATGTAGAATACCAGCTTTTATTGGAGTTACACATATTTCAAGACCGTCTTTTTGAAGAGACCAGATCTAAATAACTTGCCTAAAAATTCCAGAATCCCAGGAAACTGGAGGAACTCTTTACTCAAGCCTCAGTTTAGATCTTTATAAAGAGCACACATCCAACTGTCATATCTTCATAATGAAGAGGAGAATTTCTACTTAGTTATGTCAGTTAATTTGCCTGAAGACACAGACATCGACTGCACTCCTGTTCAATTTTTAAATTTAATGAAAACCTCAGTTTCTATTAGTTCTTTGCTTCTCAAGTGTTAACTTCCAAGTTTAAATGTACTTGCTAAAAAATATCTGAACTCAAATTAATTATGTTTGGGGTAGCAGCAGCAGAAGTAAATATATTTATCACAGTAATTTTTCTGAGACCTAAACAGGCCACGTAGGTATTTCATAGCTGGCAATGGAGCTGCTATGAAAATAAGACACAGGTGGGTTCAAATCTTGGCTCTATCTTTAGCATGATACAGACAGCAAGTAAAGAGATGGAACCTGGTTGTAGTCCATGAGGGAAAGAGATTCCATCCAGGCAACTCCAGAAGTTACTCAAGAGCCAGTGACCCATTAGCTGAGTGGATGCATTTCTTTCACCAGGACACAGAGAAGGCAAGCTCCTGTGAAATGTATCTGATGCTCTGGACAGAAGTTCAAAGCATCAACAGAGAATTCAACCTGAGGTCACCATAAATCCACTCTGAGAAATCTCAGAGAAATAGCTTTCATCATCTTCAAATTAGCAAATGGAGTACAGGACTTTTTATCCTCTCACCTGTCCCAGGGAAATGTGAAATGCTTTCAGGTCAAAGGATGTTGAATATACTAAAACTTTCCACTGTGATTGGAAAACCTACTCCTACCACCAGAATTATATAAAACCCTCATATGTCATTCATTTGTCTTTACCTATTGATTACATTAAATAAGCTGAGTCTTTCTTATTGTAATATATAAGTGACTATTTACTAAAAGTGTCAAGTTAAAGAATCCCTCTAACTATTGGCAAATATACCTTGAATGGGGGGGATCCTACTGATGGGAACAGAACTCTCCAGGGGTACAGAGAGTTCTGCTGCTGTTGCTGCTAAGTCACTTCAGTCGTGTCTGACTCTGTGTGACCCCATAGACGGCAGCCCACCAGGCTCCCCCATCCCTGGGACTCTCCAGGCAAGAACACTGGAGTGGGTTGCCATTTCCTTCTCCAATGCATGAAACTGAAAAGTGAAAGGGAAGTCACTCAGTCTTGTCCGACTATTAGTGACCCCATGGACTGCAGCCTACCAGGCTCCTCCATCCATGGGATTTTCCAGGCAAGAGTACTGGAGTGGGGTGCCATTGCCGTCTCCAACAGAGTTCTACAGAGCTCTTATTCATGTGAATTAGCTACTGTCTTGACAATATTTTTAAATGAAATATTTCATGTAAAATTCTGGATCTCCAGTTTCTCTTGGCAAAACCCATCCCATATTTTCACCAGATGATGGTCTAATACTACAGACTAGCAGCTGCCCAATTTAAACAGGCTGTGCTCTCTAATGTGCACAATCCCTACCAGGCCATTTTACTCACTTATCATCCAATCTCCTGTGGACAACTTGGTTTGAGATTTCTGTAGTAAAGATTATGACAACCTTTTGAGTCAAACCAGAAAAGCAGCAGCCCACTCACAGAATTCTCATTTAGTGCTATTTTTCTCTATCTCCATACACTACTTGTATTTGTATCTTTTACAGCCCAGTGCCTTCCACAGAATAGTTGTCATACATTTTAGTCTAATAAATGAATAATTTAAACTGAAGACAGTTGCTAGAACTTCTCCTCCTTTCTTTCAAACATAATACTTCTTTTAATACAGCCTGAAGTTACATAAGCTCTTTTAGAAATTAGAAACATTCTGTTGAACTCCCCCTTCTCAGATCATAAATATGAAACACTGGGAATAACCTTTTATAATCTATGGGCACAAACTCAAGAACATCCTTCAAGCATCAGATGGTTCTAGTTATGCAATTTTAGTTCTCTCCAGGTTGGTTTAGGGAATATTCCCAAAAACCTGCTGATGAGCCATCTTTCAGAATCTATGGTGCCTTTAGTCATAGGTGTATCTGAAACATCTGATCCAGTCATCAGGAGAAGACACCTAATGTGAAGACCAACACAGCCATTGCACAATACCATATGTCAAGATGCTGAGTGAACATTTGGCATAAATCCAGTGGCAGAAACTGCCTAATGTGAAAGTGATGGAGGAAGCCTGGATGAAAAGAGAAATGGAGGATTAATACTGGAAGAGTCAAACTAATTGCTAATGGGTGACATTTTCTCTGCTAGCTAGTATTCATAAAGAAAACTCCTTAGAGTTTCCTAAATGGACAGAATGACTAACCTATTATGTTAACAGGGAATCAGAAGTTACAGAGAAGTTATATTCCTATTTAGCTAATATGGGGTTGTATATGCTAGTTTATCACTGCTTATAAACTCCAGAACCCACACTGTTAGGTTTGTCAAAAAACAAAGTTTGAACTGTGGTTGAGCATCTCCTGTGGAGGTACGGGTCAGCAGTGGACTGCTGCAAGGGCAGGGGCTCTGGGTACAGTAGACCTGGGTATGGCATAAGCCCTCTGGGAGGAGGTCACCATTAACCCCACCACAGGGCTGCCAGAACTTACACAGGACTGGGAAACAGACTCTTGGTGAGCACAAACAATTTGTGTGCACCAGGACCCGGAAGAAAGGAGCTCTGACCTCACGAGAGACTGACCCAGACTTACCCAGGAGTGTCCAGGAATCTCCAGCAGAGGCATGGGTCAGTGGTGGCCCACTGCAGGGCTGGGGGCACTAAGTGTAGCACAGGATCTTTTGAAGAAGGTTGCCATTATCTTCTGGAGAAGGCGATGGCACCCTACTCCAGTACTCTTGCCTGGAAAATCCCATGGGCGGAGGAGCCTGCTAGGTTGCAGTCCATGGGGTTGCGAAGAGTGGGACATGACTGAGTGACTTCACTTTCACTTTTCACTTCCATGCATTGGAGAAGGAAATGGCAACCCACTCCAGTGTTCTTGCCTGGAGAATCCCAGGGACGGGGGAGCCTGGTAGGCTGCCGTCTATGGGGTCACACAGAGTCAGACATGACTGAAATGACTTAGCAGCAGCAGCAGCACCCATTATCTTCACTATCTCCACCATAGTTTGGCCCCAGGTAAATAGCAGGGAGGGAACACAGTTCTACCCATCAACAGAAAATTGGATTAAAGATTTACTGAGCATTGCCCGTCCATGAGAACAAGACCCAGTTTCCCCCTCAGTCAGTCTCTCCCATCAGAAAGCTTCAATAAGCCTCTGATCTTTCTCCATCAAAGGGCAGACAGAATGAAAACCACAGTCACAGAAAACTAACCAATCTGATCACATGGACCACAGCCTTGTCTAACTCAATTAAACTATGAGCCATGCTGTGTAGGGCCACCCAAGAACCCAAGACAGTGGGTCATGGTGGAGAGTTCTGACAAAATGTGGCCCACTGGAGAAGGGAATGGCAAACCACTTCAGTATTCTTGCCTTGAGAACCCCCTGAACAGTATGAAAAGGCAAAAAGCTAGGACACTGAAAGATGAACTCTCCAGGTCGGTAGGTACCCAATACGCTACTGGAGATCAGTAGAGAAATAACTCCAGAAAAAAATGAAGAAACAGAACCAAAGCAAAAACAACACCCAGCTGTGGATGTGATTGGTGACGGAAGCAAGGTCTGATGCTGTAAAAAGCAATATGGCATAGGAATCTGTAATGTTAGGTCCATGAATCAAGGTAAATTGGAAGTGGTCAAACAGGAGATGGCAAGAGTAAACATTGACATTTTAGGAGTCAACGGACTAAAATACTGGGATGGGTGAATTTAACTCAGATGACCATTATATTTACTACTGTGGGCAAGAATCCCTTGGAAGAAATGGAGTAGCCATCATAGTCAACAAAAGAGTGTGAAATGTAGTACTCAGATGCAATCTCAAAAATGACAGAATAATTTCTGTTCATTTCCAAGGCAAACCATTCAGTATGACAGTAATCCAAGTCTATGCACCAACCAATAATGCTGAAAAAGCTGAAATTGAATGGTTCTATGAAGACCTGCAGGAGAAGGCAATGACACCCCACTCTAGTACTCTTGCTTGGAAAATACCATGGACAGAGGAGCCTGGTAGGCTGCAGTTCATGGGGTCGCTAAGAGTTGGGCACGACTGAGTGACTTCACTTTCACTTTTAACTTTCATGCATTAGAGAAGGAAATGGCAACCCACTCCTGTGTTCTTACCTGGAGAATCCCAGGGACAGAGGAGCCTGGTGGGCCGCTGTCTATGGGGTCACACAGAGTCGGACACAACTGAAGCTACTTAGCAGTAGCAGCAGCGCGAAGACCTACAAGACCTTCTAGAACTAACACCCCTAAAAGATGTCCTTTTCATTATAGGGGACTGGAATGCAAAAGTAGGAGGTCAAGAAATACCTGGAATAACAGGAAGTTTGGCCTTGGAGTACAGAATAAAGCAGGGCAAAGGCTAATAGAGTTTTGCCAAGAGAATGCACTGGTCATAGCAAACATCCTCTTCCAACAATACAAGAGAACCCTCTACACATACATGGACATCACCAGATGGTCAATACTGATATCAGATTGATTATATTCTTTGCAGCCAAAGATGGAGAAGCTTTATACAGTCAGCAAAAAAAAGACCAGGAGCAGACTGTGGCTTATATCATGAACCCCTCATTGCCAAATTCAGACTTAAATTGAAGAGAGTAGGGAAAACCACTAGATCATTCATGTATGATCTAAATCAAATCCCTTATGATTATACACTGGAAGTGACAAATAGATTCTGGAGATTAGATCTGATAGACAGAGTGCCTGAAGAACTATGGTCAGAGGTTCATGGCATTGTACAGGAGACAGGGATTAAGACCATTCCCAAGTAAAAGAAATGCAAAAAGGCAAAATGGCTGTCTGAGGAGACCTTACAAATAACTGTGAAAGAAGAGAAGTGAAAACCAAAGGAGAAAAGGAAAGATATACCCATTTGAATGCAGAGTTCCAAAGAATAGCAAGGAGAGAGAAGAAAGCTTTCCTCAGTGATCAGTGCAAAGAAATAGAAGAAAACAATAGAAAGGGAAAGACTAGAGATCTCTTCAAGAAAAATTAGAGATACCAAGGGAACATTCCATGCAAAGATGGGCACAATAAAGGAGAGAAATCATATGGACCTAACAAAAGCAGAAGATATTGAGAAGAGATGGCAAGAATACACAGAAGAACTATACAAAAAAGATCTTCGTGACCCAGATCACCATAATGGCGTGATCACTCACCTAGAGCCACACATCCTGGAAAGTGAAGTCAAGTAAGCCTTAGAAACCATCACTACAAACAAAGCTAGTGGAGGTGATAGAATTCCAGTTGAGCTATTTCAAATCCTGGAAGATGATGCTGTGAAAGTGCTACACTCAATATGCCAGCAAATTTGGAAAACTCAGCAGTGGCCGCAGGACTGGAAAAGGTCAGTTTTCATTCCAAACCCAAAGAAAAGCAATGCCAAAGAATGCTCAAACTACCACACAATTACACTGATCTCACATGCTAGTAAAGTAATGCTCAAAATTCTCCAAGCCAGGCTTCAGNGCAGGCTAGATAACTTTCAGAGGAGTTCGTAAGTTGAAACACTCTTGTCACGCCCAGGAATTTTTATTGACTTGGAGCTGCACGTTACCCCTTCTCCGAGAGAACCGGTGGGGAACAGCCTCCCATAAAATCAGAGGTGTAGGTGAGAGCATGAAACAGTAAAGTAGGTAGTCTCTGGTTTTGGGGTAGATGCTTGGAAACAGGAGATTTCCTGAGGCTTGTTCACGCCTTTGCATATGCCAAGCCTCCTTCCTCATGACCTTTGCTATGGGCGGAGTTCCTCATGCTGGCTCCTGGCAAGATTCCACAGATAAGTGATATCATATGGTATTTGTCTTTTATCCTTACTTGTTTCACTTAGTATGGTAATCTCTAGTTGTATCCAGTTGTTGCAAATGACATCATTTCCTTCTTTTTATATGACTGAGTAGTATTCTATTGTATATATGTGTGCTCAGTTGCTCAGCTGTAGCCAGCTCTTTGTGCATAGACTGTAGCCCACCATGCTCCTCTGTCTGTGGACTTCTCCAGGCAAGAGTACTGGCGTGGGTTGCCACTGCCTTCTCCATTGTGTGTATGCACATCTTCTTTATCCACTCATCTATCTATGCACATCTAGGTTGTTTCCATGTCTTGGCTATTGTGAATAGTGCTGCTGTGACATACGGTGCACTTACCCTTCTGAAATATATTTCTGCCAGGATATATGTAATATGACTTTATTTCTAACATTTGCTATCAGTACAGCATGTACACATGCAATTTAATGTAAAACATAACTGATTAGAGTTCTTGCTGAACTGCACCCCTCCACCCCAAAAGTAAGAATTTCAGTCCACAAATTAGGGCTGCCAGAAATTAAGTTTTCTGGATGGTTCTGAGGCTGATCTTTATTGGTATCCCAAGCCACATTTCCTTTGGGTGGTAGAAACACAATCTCAGCAAATAAGGGAGGCCCCCTCACTTGTTCCCTGGATGAGTAAGGCACTTATATTCTGGGGGCAGAAGGATCAAGTGCCAGAGAGTGAATCTGGTCCTTGGTCACTGCCCACCATGCATGCTGGCATCCTTCAAGCCATGCTGCTCCTCCCCTGACTTGGTCGTCAGCCATAATCCACGCAGAGCACTTTCTGAGACTTGCACATTTCCATGGCAGAGTCTCCCTGGGCATTCAACTCAGCTATGTCCAAGCCCTTCTCCCCAGATAGCACACATTTACCTGTTCTTCTGCTGTACCACCCTTCCTCAGAAGCATTAAAAGCCACCAACTTCATGGACAAGGAAGGACAGAGAATCCTTGGGTTAATACCTAAAATAAGTATTTTCTTGCAAAGGTTATAAAGGGAAATGGTAGGTGATTAGAAGTTGGCCAAAGGTCCAAAAGGATGCTTACCATTTGGGAAGCATCTGTTCCATGAGTACAGCTGGATGCAGCTAGTGGCCCTGGAAGGAATGACATAAGGTGGATCATTAATTACTATTAGGAGGGAGCTTCCTCTGGGTTCAGAAGCCATCAGTGGTTTTTTTTTTTTAATTCCAAAATTCCATAGTTTCTAGGACTAGAAGTATAAAAGTATACACATGAGGAGGGATAAATAATTCTACATAGGTAAAGAAGCAGCTTTTCTCTCCCCTAAGGCTGTGGGGACATGTGTGATTGTGTGTCATACAAGTAACAGTTGAGTCCACCATGGTGGCTTCCCTACCCCTCTCATTTGCTTCTGGAACAAATTGTGTGTCAAGACCCACAAACTATGGGAGACCTTGAGCAAAAGTTGGAATCAGCCAAAGCCTCTTGAAAAGAATTAGTCTGATCCAGAAATTTGAAGGCAATTCATGCCACCAGACAGCCCTGCCATTCTTGGCCTCCATACGAAGTACAAATAGCTTGAATCAACTGTCCTCTATATCTTTTCTATCCATACATTTTCCTGAGCTCCTTCCCACTAACTCTTGCAACTCTCAGCAAAAATGAAGCCATGCCATCAGACCACCTCTAGTCTCATCACTGACATCCTGGACATACTCTCACAGCTTGGGTAACTTCAGCGTCCATGAGATGGCCTGTCCAGGAAAAAAAAAAAAAAAAAGCCCCACTGTTGAGCTCCCCAACTTTGATGTTTCCCTGCACTAGCGAACTTGAGCTGTACCTGGAACTTCTCGGCATCCCCTGGAAGTGCCCTGTGTCACAAATGCGAATTCTCCAGTTGTAATCTTATTTTCTCCACTGCTCCAATGGCACTGAGACCTTCAGGGTCTTGATTGCTTTTTTCTCACCTGTGAGCATCTTCCAGATTCAAATCCTTCCCTAACCAGCCTAGACCTCACAATCCCTCCTTTCAACTAACTGCCTGCCGCCCAGGTTCTCAATTCCCTGCTCCTCTGTCACCAGAATTCATTCAAGAGGCTGAGAACCACCACAGAAGTGCACACAAATGTCACTAGGAGTGCCTGATCCCTACCATCACTTTCACTTTCAGCCGGCCAAAAAATCAGTAGAAGAATGAAGTCAAGTATAAATATGTTTTGGCTTAATTGTCAGATGGAATCAGGTCTTTTCACTTCACTGTGATGTTGGTGCTTGTACCTAGGAGAACCTATAATGGAGGTAAAACCAACCATTGCCTGAGACGCAAGCAGCAGCAAGGTTCTGTTCTAATAGATTCGAAGGACTGTGAAGCTGTTGCCACTTTTCCATTTGCTAGACCACCATGCCTGCCCTGGGGACAGTTTCCAAGGCTTCTGGAAATGATTCCTCACCACCTGACAGTGGAGCCTGGTGGCAGCATTCCCCAAAGGCCCTCACAGGTCACTGTGTCCTAGCACAAGGGCCTCAGTAAGCAAGGGATTAGCACACAGGGGCAAGGTCAGATCACACGTCCAGAGGCATTCTTAACTCTAGAGTGAGGATGAGGTTGGTCCCTTTGACAAGAGGTCTTCCCAGTTTGGGGGACTAAGAGCACACCAACATCTTTGTTTATGGGCAAGATTTACTCACGTGGACCGTGGAAGCAGTGCATGAGGGACTCAGAAAGGCAAGCCTTTACCCCCAGTATAAGCACATTTGACCTTTCTTATTAAAATGCATGTAATACATTACACTTGAATTCCTTCAACAATGATTGAGCTGCATTACTCCATCCAGTTGAACTGTAGCCATCAGGCCACGGATCATTCCAACACTCAGCCCACAAGAGTGCCTTGGGAACCCCTGAACCATGTCTCACCTTGGTGGCCTGAGTGACAAGTCTCACTTGGCTTGTCTGTTTTTAATATTCATACTGTGACATGATTACTCACTTCCTCCCCCCTCCCTGTTGACAAACCCCTGGCACAGGCAATAGGAAATGAATGGCATGGGAGGCCAAATTTAGTGGAATTAGTGGGACTTATAACCATGAGAAAAGCTGGGCTGGAAGAAGCACAAGCTGGAATCAAGATTGCCGGGAGAAATATCAATAACCTCAGATATGAAAATGACACCATCGTTATGGCAGAAAGTGAAGAGGAACTAAGAAGCCTCTCGATGAAAGTGAAAGAGGAGAGTGAAAAAGTTGGCTCAAAGCTCAACATTCAGAAAACGAAGATCATGGCATCTGGTCCGATCACTTCATGGCAAATAGATGGGGAAACAGTAGAAACAGTGGCTGGCTTTATTTTGGGGGGCTCCAAAATCACTGCAGATGGTGACTGCAGCCATGAAATTAAAAGACGCTTACTCCTTGGAAGAAAAGTTATGACCAGCCTAGATAGCATATTGAAAAGCAGAGACATTACTTTGCCAGCAAAGGTCTGTCTAGTCAAGGCTATGGTTTTTCCAGTAGTCATGTATGGATGTGAGAGTTGGACTGTGAAGAAAGCTGAGTGCTGAAGAATTGATGCTTTTGAACTGTGGTGTTGGAGAAGACTCTTGAGAGTCCCTTGGACTGCAAGGAGATCCAACCAGTCCATTCTGAAGATCAGCCCAGGGTGTTCTTTGGAAGGAATGATGCTAAAGCTGAAACTCCAGTACTCTGGCCACCTCATGCGAAGAGTTGACTCATTGGAAAAGACTCTGATGCTGGGAGGGATTGAGGGCAGGAGGAGAAGGGGATGACAGCAGATGAGAGGGCTAGATAGCATCACCGACTCAACAGACGTGAGTTTGAGTGAACTCCGGGAGATGGTGATGGACAGGGAGGCCTGGCGTGCTGTGATTCATGGGGTCAAAGAGTCGGACACGACTGAGCGACTGAACTGAACTGATAACCATTATGGGACCCCAGAGCTGTGTTCCAGCCATGTTCCTCATTTCCACGGGTCTCCCTGGTGGCTTGGTGGTAAAGAACCCACCTGCAGTGCAGTTTACGTGGGTTTGATCCCTGGATCAGGAAGATCCGCAGGAGGAGGGCATGGCAACATGAGATGACTGAAGCGACTGAGCAGGCACACGAGATAACAAAGAACTTAGAACAGGGGCCATAGGAGGTGCTCAGTCGTGGCTATTTGGGCAATAAAATGAAGTTGTGTAGGGCAGTGGCTCAAAACATGGATTCTAGAACTGGATTCCTTTTTTCCAAGTACAGCTCTATGACTTACACGCCGCGTGATCTTGACTCAATTACTTTAGTGTCTCTGTGGCTCAGTGTCTCCTCCTTGAAATGGGGACAATAATAGTCACCACCCCGTTGGACTGTTGTGTACCCCAGTTAGCACATAGAAAGCAGTCAGTAAATATTAGCTAAATTATTGACAAGCTGATGACAATGACAGAGGACTAAGGAGCCACTGGATCCCACCTTCATGCCCCCCTTCTCCCGGTCCTTTTAGCCCCATCCGTCCTAAAAATAACCCAACCCAGGATCAATGCACACTTGTCATCTCAGCTGAAATGCTGACATTTTCACACTTGCTTGGATTGCCTTTCATAATGAATTAAAGATGGGCACAGACTCCTTGGCACTCCCTTCGGTTGATTACCCTGCTCTTGAATCTGGAATGCTCTTAATGACTTGCTTGCCCAATAAAGTGGTAGTGTTAGTCATTCAGTAACATCCGACTCTTTGTGACCCCGTGGACTGTGGCCTGCCAGGCTCCTCTGTCCATGGGATTCCACAGGCAAGAATACGGGAGTAGATTGCCATTCCCTTCTCCAGAGCTTCTTTCTGACCCAGGGATAGAACCCAGGTCTACTGCATTGCAGGCAGATTCTTTCCCATCTAAGCTACAGGCAAAAATGATGATCCGGGTCTTCTGAATCTAGGTCATAAGAAATCTCTCAGCTTCTGCTTGGATCTTACGAACACTTACCCTTGAGATGCCCCTTCTCAGAACCCAGCCACCATGCTGTGTAGCCCAAGCTACACAAAGAGGCCCACAGAAAAGTCAGAGGTTTGTTTAGAATCCCTGAGGGATTTAAGCGGTCCAAGTCTTCCAGAAATCCTAGTGCAGGAGTCATAGTTAGGTCTGCCTCAGTGAAGCGGGGAAGCAGGGGATGAGCAAAACCTGAAGAAGCTGCAAATGTTTCTTCTCGCCCCTTCAGTACCGCATAAACACTTTCCAAGTGAGCACCTTGGACCAGGCTCACTCGGCTGCATCCTGAGATCTGCCTTTCCCCTAGCTGTCTGCACCTCTTGGTGCTTCCCACCGTGTTTTCATCATCTATTCCTTTTCTTTCCCCTATATTACAATCCCTTTTGCTGCACAACTGTCCCAACCTTATGACACATAGCCCTCCCTCACAGGATTCCTACTCAGTGTGATAACCACTCTAAATGCAGTTTGACCACTTTGGCTGAAACTGTATGTCACAGATGAAATTCCTGACAGCAAGGATAGATCAGCCACCCTCAGACCAGGTGTCTAGCCCTGGACAGTCAATACTAGGAAGGCCAACCCCATGTTGATATGGAGAGGTTGCTCTTAGCTGGGGCAGATGGAGCAACATGTCAAGGGCTTGGATACTGGGGGACCAATCCGAGAATGGCTCTGTTACTGTGGCTGGGGTGATCAGCTTCCATCTCGGATCTTCTCCTGTCTTCCTGTATCGAATGAAGTAGTTCTATTAGGCAGAGATGGGGGAGGGGAGTGCACCCAGTAAGTGTTCCAGAATCTTAGAGAAGCATGTGAAATTTGGCAACGGAAACTTGCCTCATTTCTTTTAATCCTCAAACAATTCTATCCAATAGGAATGAACGGCACCCTCACCATACAGGTGGTGAAGCTGAGGTGTGTCAAGGTGAAGGGCACATCCATGCTCAGAAGGCCAGTACCTGACTTCGCTGGGACCCAGACATAGATCTGTTTGCCCTCAAAGCCTGTGTTCTAAATCATTCTCTGCCTCTCTTATCTAGGCCCTGGTCTGTGTGCCCAGGAGGAAAACAGTATAAAATAAAAGAGGCTGAGAAATGCTGGAAGAATCTATAGCGCTCCTTTCAGCTCTGCAGCTTTTCTCTTACACTTTAATATCTTGTTCTGTTAAGCATTTCAGGACATTAGGGGCTGGGAACGTAAGTGACAGGGAGCTGGATGTAAACCAAAGGGCCCAAGGAGAGATTACTGCCCACAATGACACATCCCCATGGGATGATTTCATGAGGTCACACAATACGAGGCTCAGGGAGATGGCTCCGTCTCTCTCTTTTAATACCATTCAGTGGAAATTTGTTAAAGAAATAGACCTGCAGCAGCTTCTGCAGCTGGGGAAGCGGGCAAAGGCCCTGGTCTCGGTAACCCTTTGGGCCCCTGCGAGGCTGTGCATGCAGAGCATGTGCGGGGTCCTGGCTGGGCGATGAGCACCCCCATTAGCTGAGCTCCCCCTCTAATGAGCATGGCCCTGAGGAGGGAGGGCAGAGGCCCAGGTCAGCCGGAAGGGCTCTGCCCTCCCTACAGATCATGGTCTGGAGAACAGGCTTCATGGGGTCTCAAATGTGCATTTGAATTTCTGGCTCTGTGCTGTCACTCCTTGGCTTGAATACAGATGAAGGCTGCTGAAATGCAGCAGCCACTGCGGGGAGGAAGCCGGCTCCAGCCTTCTTAGTGTTTGCCCAGAGATGAGGGAGAATCCTTCCATCCAGGGGTTCTCAGCTGAGGTTCCCCCAGACCAGAATACACTTAGGGCAAAAGCATCAGAGGGTGCACACAGTGCGAGGGGTGGGGAATACTGATTGCAGTCGGTGTTCAATACTTTTCGAAACAAACTTGGTAGATATTGGCATTAATTTAAAAAAAATTTTTTTGTTTTAATTACATGTAGGTTGTGTAGTAGAAACCATAATCTAATAATTATAAAATAGCTCCTCTTATCTTAGCACTGTGTACCAGTCCCCATTCTGAGAATTTTTTAGATAATAATTCATTTAATGATGTAACATTTAAAGTCACATGATCTGTTTTTACACTCATTTTACAGATGAAGAAATTAATGCACAGAGAGATTAAGGAATTTTTCTCAGGTTAAAAAATTAAATGGTAAGTCGAAGATTTCAACCTAAACAAATCTGCCCACAGTAGTATCAGTTAGATTTTGCTACATAGCAAATGGTCCCAAACTGAATGGTTTTAAATAGCACCCACTTCTCATAGTTCTGTGACTTGGCAGGCTGATACTTCTGGTTGGGCCAGCTCAGCTGATCTCTGTGGTCAGCTGGCAGCTCAGCCTGGGCTGGATGGTCTAGGACAGCTTCACGCGGATGGCTGGCAGTTGGATGCAAGTCAGCTGGGGCAATGGGGATGACTTGGCTGTGCATTACTCATCAGGCAGCAGGCTACCCTGAATTATTCACGTGGAGGTGGATGGTCACAGAGATCCCAAGATGCATGAAAAGGGGAGGATCCAGAGAAGCAAGGGTGTGTCCTGTTTGCCAATGTGCCATTGGCCAGAGCAAGTTACAAGGCCAGCCCACAGTCAGTGTGGGAGGGGCCCACCCAAGGTCAGGAACACAGGAGGGCAAGAATTAGGGGATATTTTTGCAATATTCTTGGTTCTGAAACACTTAACTAAACTACCTCTTAGAGGTCTAATAGTCTTAACCTAACTGTCTCTCAATGGAGCTCAGAGCAAGAACAGCCAGGAGGAATCTTACAGCCAAAAAGAACCAGATACTGTTCATCCATGCATAAGTCACCCCTTCCTCCCAACGCTCCACCCAGCCAGCAGCCCACCACTGTGTGAAGATAGAATCTGACTAAGGGTCCATGAAAGGAAATGGGTTGCCAGCAGGGCGTCTGAGTCCAGTTGCCTGAGGTGAACTCTGGGACCTTGGGCAGATCACCTTATCTCTCTGGGCCTCATGGTTTTATTCTATTTATTGCAATAGCCCCATTCACTCAATAAACATTTATTCACTTCCCACTGTGTGCTAAGCATCGTGTTGGACAGCACAGATAGAGTTGTGAAAATAGACAGATCTGCCCCTCTTGAAGCATTTAGTGTAATGGGAAATTGATGTTAATCTAATCATCTCTGTAATGAGCATATAATTGCAGACCAAGGTAAGTGCTCTGAAAGACAAAAGCCCAGTTCTATGAGAAGTTACCACAAAGGAACTGGTGTAGACCTTGCGAAGGAGGAATAAAGGAAGGTCCCCCCAGTGGAAGTACAGTTGAGAGGAAGCTAACTCGGAGGGCCAGGGAGATGACATGAAACCCAGAGTGACTGGGACACAGTCTCCATAGATCTTGTGTGTTTCTATGCAAAGGTCCTGATCACCTTTGTCCTGGGCTTGCTTTTCAAGGATATTCCTTTCCAAGGAAAACAGCCTTGGAAGATAGAGATAATAGCTCCCCCCTGAGCCATGTGTAGACTGGCACATGGCCCAGTATAAAAGAATCAGGCTCCCTAAACTCTGGCTTCCTCTCCTGTAATGCAGCCCACTGGGTGCACATTGTCACTTGGCCCTCTTCCCATCACCCTGGGGGAGCTGGGGCTCAGGAAGCCAAGCAAAATGATGATACTCTGGGCTCTGCTATTGCTCTGAGTGATAAACCGCCCCCTCTCTCTGACCCAGGTGTCTCGTGTCTTCTGCCCAAGGCTGTGAAGCCAAGCTCACAGGTTAGCTTGCAAGGATGGCAAACCTGAAGACCCCTCACAGTTCTTGAAATGCACAGGTTCTCAAAGTGACATAAAGTGAAGCCAGAGGATGATTCAAGCAGAGGAGAGAGGAAGGGAACAGAGCCCAAGCTGAAATCAATCTTTGGAAAGGCTTGGAGGTGATGGAGAGCAAGGAAATGAAGAACAACATTTGTTCAGTGCCGTGGCAGTAGAAACCACGATGAAGAAAGGGAGTGAGAGGAAGCCAGAGCGCAGGGGAGGGTGCCAGCCACATTAAGCAGGAGACTTTATCCTAAAGGCAGTGTAAGCCTCTGAAGGATATTTCAGGCAGACTCTACTCAAAATCCATCAAAGGAGATTCTGAAAGCCCCACCCCACAGCTTGGCCTCCAGAACCTTTTCTACCTCAACATCCCCCAGAAAATAGACTTAGGTACAGCACAGGTTGGCAGAGCAACTGATGATCTGGCTTTTTTTTCACTGGAGTTTTATTTTTACCAGCTCTAGATTGTTGAGCTGGCTCTAGACAATTACAGGGCACTGGGCAGGGAAAAGAGAATTAGAGGGTCAACTTCCTTCTGGCTGACGATTGGACAACGACAAGAGGTAATTTTGTTTGGGAGACTGAGACCCCTAATCAGTCCTTTCTGGCCTGACAAAACTGCTTATCTAATCCAACAAGGCCAGGCTGCTTATAGGAAAGCAGCCTCTTTCCTATAATCCACGAAGCATGTAATGAGAGAGGCTACACCTGGTTTCAGACAGCACTACTTCCTTTTATTAGCATGTATACAATGTGTACACTATATTTGAGTGTATACAGCACAGCATCAGAATGCCTGGGTTCAAACTCTGGCTTCTCTACCTACCAACTGTGTGACTTCCACGTACTTCCATGTGTTAGTTGCTCAGTCATGTCTGACTCTTTGTGACCCCATGGACTACAGCCCGCCAGGCTGCTCTGTCCATGTAATTCTCCAGGCAAGGATACTGGAGTGGGTAGCCTTTCCCTTCTCCAGGGGATCTTCCTGAGCATGAACATTGCCGGGTCTCCTACATTGCAGGCAGATTCTTTACCACCTGAGCCACCAGATAAGAATTCTGGCAAATGAATCACTCTTGCTTTAGTTTCCTTATCTGTCAAATGGGGCCTCATTCATAAGGTTATCATGAATATCAAAAGAGGATTAAATACGTAAAATGTTTAGAACAGTGTGTGGCACATAGTAAATAAACATTAGCTATCATTATCACTACTTATTTGAAATGTGCCTTCTCACAACCTCTGTCTTTCAAAAACTCCAAACCTTTACACCACTCCCACCTGAGCAGGCTTCATGCAGACAATTAACCTATAGGTAAACAAATACCTGTAGTCACTTCAGTTCAGTTCAGTTGCTCAACAGTGTCCGACTCTTTGAGACCCCATGAACCGCAGCACACCGGGCCTCCCTGTCCATCACCAACTCCCTGAGTCCACCCAAACCCATGTCCATTGAGTCAGTGATGCCATCCAACCATCGCATCCTCTGTCGTCCCCTTCTCCTCCTGCCTTCAATCTTTCCCAGCATCAGGGTCTTTTCAAATGAGTCAGCACGTTGCATCAGGTGGCCAAAGTATTGGAGTTTCAGCTTCAACATCAGTCCTTCCAATGAACAC